>JAIPRK010000741.1:110000-141259 GCA_025469195.1 Chaitophorus viminalis | reverse complement strand
AGTAATAGCCGTTATTATAAATATATATATATATATATATATATATATATATATATATATATATATATATTAACGGGGCGTTACTAGTGGCCGCAATGGTGGGTAACCCGATTCCCTGATAATTAAAATAAGAAATTAATTATTCGTGCAATTTTGCAGAAATAAACGTTGGGATTTTTCTTAAACGAAATAGCTCGTTTCTATAGTACTACAGTACATCATGTTACACAGCAGTCGTGCAGTTCCAAACTTACATACGTCGTGCGTGCGCATGCGTGTGTGTGTATGTAATGATCCCGAATGTATAGCTTTAGCACATATCTAATCACAATATTTAGGTAGATCAGTAAAAATATATCGTAATTGTATACATTTTAAATACGTTTATAATATAATGGTCCATACAGCATGTATGTATAATAATAATAACATACACCATCTGCAGTATGTCGTGTGTTATGTAGCGACGGTTGTGGCGAAATTTTTTTTTATTTTTTTTTATCTTTTCAATGTAGAATATTGTTAATCAAATCCAATTTCCGTTGCGGAACCAGTTTTAGAAATTAGTCATAGTTGGTACGCGCTGCTGTAATCAATGTTCCAACGTTGTGCTTTTGTTGAAAAACTAATTTATAAACGAATTACAAATAATTGAATATACCGGTTTGTTTTGAGTCTCAAATCACCCTGTCATTTACTGAAGTAAGGTTATCACCAATTATATATTCGCCAAAGTACAAATTACACATTAGATACGACAGAACAGGTTTCGAGATTTTTTTAAAAAAAAAATGAAAACAATTAATTTGATTCATTTTCTTTTTGTAAAATATCAAAAACAATTCTTTTTTATTCATCCCATATACAAAACACATTTTCCAATTTACCAAATGCATGTTTATAATAATATTGTATGAGCACTCGCGTATTTATTTACAGCATATAGCTTTGGTCTACAGTTAATATAGTTTTTAATGTTTCCACTTGAACATTCCTAAAACCCAACCTGTTCCATCTCAACTTACACTCATTTATAAACATATAATAACATTCCAAACTCTGTGTTATTTCATGAAAATCTTTCAAATTACAAATTTCTCGAGCTGTATTCATTTTTTAAATGATTTTTTGGTCACACATAAGACAATTTACTCGAAATCTATGTACAATAACAAACGAAATACTTAAAGCCAAAACCAGACGATCGATATAAAATTTAACTGATTTTTCATTCCCTGTACGTATACGGTATATACCTTATACCTATATAATAAAATATCAAATACGCACTGAAGAGAATTCGGATCGACAGAACAGATGACTCAGAGCCAAAAAAATCTTAAGACTCTAATTTTGAAAAGAATTTTTTTCTACATACATTTACACACTTGTATTGTAAGCATAAATTATACCTTTTATTATAAAACAATACGAGTTTCACTAAACATTTCTACTACATAAATTAAATAATCAATTAATTTTTATTTTTATTTTTAAATTGAAACAAATTCCTATTATATCATATAGTTTCTACAATTATTACATACATTCTATTATTATTATTTACTGTGTACCCCCCTCCCCCTTTCATCGTATTTTTCGTATATTAATTAAGAATGTCCACATAATATTTTGAAATACAATTTTAATAAATTATAATACTGCAATTCTTATGAAAAAAAATTTGAGCAATACGCTACACGTCATATATATATATATATATATATATATATATACTAGCTGAATTACCCGTCTTTGCCGGCCTTAAGTATAAAAAATATATGTACTGTTGTTATCTGGCAAGATTAAATATTGTTTTATCTATTTAAATAAAATTGTTTAAAAATATTGTATACATATAATTTAGTTATTTAGCTTAAAGATCATTTTTATATTCTTGTGAATAAAGCTAAACCATTAAGCCTATTTAGACCAATTGCATTTCTTAAGTAGGTCTTAGTTGTGGTAAAGTAATAACAATTTGCCTAAATTTTGAAATTATTGGGTTTCAACCTTTAAAAATAATATTTTCGAAAATTGTGTCATAGTGTACTAATACATGGTCAATGTATATTTAATTTACTATAACATTTATTATATTAAAATTTCAAATTAATCGACCAAGTGATTTTGGCTGTAGCTTATATATACTTAATTTTACTCGAGGCAGTATTGGTTAGGTCATAGTCTTTAATGAAATACCATCTTATATTTTTAATGCCTAGTTATGTTTGGTTAGCCAGGTACCTAATACTTTGTTATATTTTTTTTTTTCATTATCGCTTACCAAGGTAATATTTTTGTTTTTGTGTTTATTTTTTGATAATGGATAATATATATTACCCGGCAAAAATTTCGAGTCGCTATGACGACCAAAATATCAGCCACCCTTTATAGCTTGAATTAGTAACACCTGTGCTTAATTTTTTCTTTCGCAAGAATCTTCTTCTAACAATTACGAACACAACAAAAAAAGAATTAGTGAAATCGGTGAAGCCGTTCACGCGTGATGCCTTGATAAAAGGAAATAGGGATTCATATATATATAGAAATATTTTTGCTGATTTCATCCCCTTAAAATCAAAATTTTGAAAAATTCTTTCTCGGTGGAACTTGTTATTATAATAATAATCTATCCTCAAAATTTCAATTAGATAACTTAAATAGGTTCGGCTCTGCGTTGATTATTGTTAAAGTACACTTTCCTTTATACATATAAAGATATGATATGATATACTCTATAGATATATTAAAATATCGCAAGTACAATAATGGAGTAATCATTTTAATAATTTTTGACGAGCAGATTTCTGTTTCCAGGGCATTAATTGCCAATGTAATATAAACGTTATATATCGCGCATGTATCTGAACAGAAGTATTTTCATTAAATCGTTTTGCAATTGCCACCGTAATAATATTATATTTACTAGCAAAAAATCGATGTCAACAACTATTGCTGGGACCTCGCGGTTCTGCAGGTCTATTAACCCCGTGCCACTCCCTCACCCATACACGTGTGATAATATTTTCATTGCATTCAGGCAAATGCGCGCCTGTCATCTCTATATATATATATACTTGTACACACATCAACCTAAACGCGTATAATAAGGAAAAAACTATTTCAATCGTTTATTTTTCTCTCTTCTTTCCTATACAGAACGGGTTTGTACTATAATGTACCCATCGGATATAATATTATTATAGAATCGGTGATTAAATGCATTAAATAAAAATGCATTAACTTGTAAACAATTAACCTTGTTCTAATACCTATTGTATAAATTATACATCATACATAGTGAAACTTGTGTGTTATTATATTATACGGCATATGAAACGTGTGTAAATATATATATATATACGTGTAGGCACGCGTAATTAAAGGACGGAGAAAAGAGAATGAAAGGAAAAAAAAATAGTTGCAATAATAATACTAAGAAAAAAATGTATTAATTCAATAATGCATTATCAACTAGTATATACGACTGCACAGTGTACTTATAGGTTGTTATGCCGTACAAAAGTTTCACCGTGCCTATACCAGATACCTGTGATGTATTATATACCGCACAATAACGTACAAATACGCGCTGCAGTGGTTCATTAAGAATAACTGATATTATATGTATTTTTAGTGGTATACGCGTGCATGAATAGTAGCTCGTATACATGGTGTAGACGCCGTATATTGTATGACATTATAGGAACGAGCTTCATTATTATATACACTTCATCGGTATAGATATCAAATGTATAATAATATACTAAATGTATATTAAGATACTTAATAAATCGTTATACGTATTCATCGCACCACCAACACCACCACTATCACGTCTACGTAAACGGTTTTCTTAAACTCTCGTATTACGTCTAATTAATGGATCAATTTTTCTTCTCGCCTATACCGCGTATATGATCACATGGTCTTTCCGCCACAGCAGCGGTTAGGAATATGTGTGTAGTAGGTATACCTATACGTTCTGCCTAATGCGCGCATGGTAACGCCGTATGTTCACAAGCAATGACGTTTAACGTAATATAATGTGCACCCTGCAGGCACCGCGACTACGTATGTGCCCCCAATCGATGATTTACGCGACGACCGCGAGTTCTGTGGTCGATTTTGACTTTCAATATGTATTATATGTATATATCTACAATTTTTTTTTTTTCATAAACACTGTAGAGAGTAGTAATAGAAAAAATTCCATCGTATAAACAACATTATTGTTGTATTAATAATGTGAATATATATTATAGTGGTATACCTACACGCGGTAGGCTCTGCAATAAAAACTCGTGTACGTCACTACGATTTCTTGAGTTCACAACGTTACTGATCACGTCACTACAGTTAGTCGTTCGTCCAGGGTTGGAATTTTTTCATTTATATGTATTATGGTCTAACCGCTAATCACGCAACCCACAAACGCATGAAAAATCCGAGCTCGACGAACCTATGCAACATTAATCAGCAGACAGCAGATACTTGTATATTATATTATACAATATATTATTATTTAATACGTCATGTTTTATACGTTGAGATTCGGTTATAGAACACGTACCAGCTATATATTATATTATATTCTTGCGTGGAGTGGGTGGGCTCGAGTTACCTTGTTATAATTACACATAGTATGTGGAGCGCGCGCACATATTTGTACAGATATATATATATATTACGCCGTGCTACGATAGACCTACAAAACGGGGTTTTGTGAATAAAGTATTTTTCGTCATTATCGCAAAAACGGGTTATGGTATGCGTGATAGGCATTCGTATAAAACGTATATATTATTATGAATAGTAATAGTTTATCCTATATATTTCGTTCGAAAACAAATTATAAAATTTCAAATCGATAAACCACCGCCGCACCGTTATGTTAGGTTAGGTTCTATTGGATTATTGAATTATATTAATTAATATAGACCAAAATATACGATTTGTGTATGCAGATACATTTAATAAGATCAAAATATACGTTATGCATAAATAGTTCTGTTTGAACAAACGGTGTTATTGTGTGTGTAGTGGTGTAGGTATATTTCTATGCACGTGTAAACAAAATAATTATTCTGGCTTATTGAGTTAAACGGTGTAATTTTTATCTTTTTTTTTTTTTAACTATTAATCGTTACAGGAATTCGATAAATTCCAAAGACAAAAAACGGTGATTAAAATTATAAAATACCAAATACGAGTATACAACTACAACACAAAACGTTTATTGTGTTGAAGAAAAAAAAAAGTAATAGTAATTTAAATTGTCAACAACGGTAATTATCGAAAAGTGATAAAACCACTGTTCGCGTACCACCGCCAACGCGCACGCATCAATAACATTGTATATATGTATATATAAAATCAAATATATATACGTACCTACGTACAGAGGTTGCTATAGCCGCCGCGCCGCATAATATAAATTCGGGTTTTTTATACAACGTATATATGCGTCGAGCGCGTAGTATTGTATTACAGCGCCTCGGGGTGATTTTTGATATTAATTATATAATGATCATAAATGCATACAAATTATTAATATAACATTTTAACATACTTCATACATGTATAATATATAGGTACACGCGCCCCGCCATCAACCATGCATACTATACGTAGTATGTAGAGATAGGTATATCAGAAATTCATAAACAGATAAAGCCGAGTACATTCAAGTAGCCACTGCAGTGTATCCTACAACTGCACTACTGTAAAAGTATTATAATTACTTACAAAATAACATGTGTTTATACAAAACACCAGTAGCTAGGCGTCATGTGAGTGTATAGGAGAGAAGCGTAACGAGACAATAATAGTATTGCAAAGTCTACCCAGTACCCACATTGGATTTTGAAAAATATGTGCTACATTTTCATTTTGTAACATAATGTATTTTTCTGCAGTGTTTTCAAAAAACGTTTCGTTTAACAATAATATTGCTAATATATGTGTGAACTATTATTTCTGTAGAATTATTGGTAAACGGTTACAGTATGAAATAATCACAGTAGAAACGCATCGACAGACCGTGAATGCGTATGCAGTATCGATCTCACGACGAAGTGGCGACGTTGTGGCAGATCACCTTACATGCAGTTTTCTAGAAAATTTTCATTGAGAACGTCTCCGGTTATTACTGGTCGTTTTTTTGTTCTATCAGAAAAATACTGTATTTTTGTGGTTGCCACGACACTATCACTTCTCGCTGCTTATAAATCGTGTATTTCATTGAGGTATATGGGTGGTTACTAGTTATATCATTTGGAATATTTGTCTACCCTTGGTTAATAATAAATTAATACCAATTGGCTACAATCTAAACGAGTTTGGGTTATGTCTGTTAAATTCGATACGTGTACCTATCACTATATTTTACGTCCTGCACGTATAATTATTATGAATAAAATCAACTTATTTTCTCTAGCCTATACCTCTATATACAATCATGCCATCCAGGTCCCAGTATGATTATAATCTAATAGGACGTGTAGTCATATAGGCGTTGTGTTTTATAGAACGTCTTATTTTTAGAGAATGAATACCTTAGCACCTATATTATTTCAGAATTATTATTTATTCGTTTTCCCATGGACATCTATATAAAATATGTGAAATATTATTTTATTGATATTGTTTTGTCATTTTATTCTAACTATCAAATTTCATTTTACTTTATATAGAAAACCCTGTCGTAAATTCTACATAATGAAATGCACAGTTGAACGTATACAGAGAGAAGCAAAACCTCTAGCAACTTATCAAGATCAAAACCGACAAAAATCAGTAGGTAACTTAAATATTTTTAATTTTTTTAATATAATATAGGTAGGTATAATTAAATTTTAAATAATGAGTCAATAAATTATAATCATTATTTAATAATTAAAATACATTCACTGTCTATTAATGAGTCGTATCGCTCTTTTTCACTCGATAATTTATAAATGTGTTTTGATTCAAATAATTGGGCTGAATGGAAAATCTTGGTGGTTTAGTTTAGGCATGTTAGATGACTGTCTCCAATTTTTTTTTTTTTTTTTGTTCTTTATTTGATTTAAACAATCTATACAAATTTTGTATAATAAGCTTAAGTGTTAACAAAGTTAAGGTTACAGCCAGAAGACACGAAGGAGAAACCGTCCACTGGCGACACTCCAGTCTCCAATTTCTAAACGAAAAAAGTTTGAACCTCCGTAGAATTAAATATAATAATACAATGTATATTGGATACATACGTTCTAGCCGCAGGTATGTCAATCATATAATGAAGGAGCGCAATGAGTGTAAAATGTTATTATACATAAATACATCGTTGGTAATGGAAACTGGGGGAAAATAATCGAATGTTTTATAGCCCCCCCCCCAAAACTAAGCAAGTTTTTTTAAATGGTTATATAATTATAATTGATGGATCCGTGTATTATGTATTCAGTATAAAATATACATAATAATTAGTCCATTTAAGCCGTAACACTGGATTCCTTATTCGTGTAACGTTAGTACACGGTGGCTAGGTTATACATAGAAATCATATAAAATGTTGTTATATAAATATATAGATATATGTATTATGTATATATTATATCGTCTTGAATGTTCGTTTAGTAATTTTGTGTACGAATATAATGCAGTATATAATATAGTATTTATAATCAATGATAATATACATCAAAACATTTACAGTTTACCTTGTAACATGTGTCTAATTAAATATATATGCACAATTTAGGAAGTATATTACAATATTAATATTATAGTTTAGACTGTCCACATACCCGAATATACACGCACACACGACACATGTATACATAGACACGTACATAAACACGCGCGCGTGTAAATATAACACAGAAAAATGCAAATATAAAGCGTTATATTATATTGTTGCGTGTTTTTAGTACAGTTTTTTCTTAAGTAAGACATTTGACGAATATGCATGAAAATATCGGCTGTTCCATGCAATCAAGTATATAAATATATGTATTTTCATTACAGCTGGGCACTTGTTTTGATAAGTATCGCACTTAAAAATCGGGCAGTCGTAACTCGCACTAACAAGGTATAACTATCTAGCTATATACGCACATTAATCGATTTTGAAATTTTATTGTTTTAACGTTAACTATGTATATAATGATATACACTATTAGTATGTCATATATACTTATACTCTATAGAACATTCTATCGATTAACAGGTCAAAAAAAAAGGTCAATTGACCTTTAGCTGTACGATGCTCATTGGTTAAAATCCGGTTAAAAAGGAGGTTACATATATTAAACCGTTGAAGTTTGACTATTGACAATAGTACAATTTTTTAGTTATATTATACAACATATTATGGAATGACAAATTTATTATGAAATAATATACTAATACAAATATACATTAATCACAAGTTTATTGTAATTCAACTTAGTAACTTATAAATATGTTGGTACAACTAATGATGTAAAAAATATAATTATTTATATTATAGTTTTAAAAAACAATCTAGGCATTAGCAATTTAATGTTTGGCATTCATTCTTTTTCACCTTGTATACCATAATATAGATCAATTATTGGTAACATGAACATTTTCAAATATAAAGTTTTTACTTCAAAAAATATCAAAAAAAAATAAAAAATAATTTAAACAAACAGAACAACCTCATAGAAACCAGTCGTTATTTTTAATTTCGTATGTACATACATGTTTTTTTTTGTTTTTTCTTGAGGCAGGGGAGTCTATATATTATATATGAGGTAATTATATTGTCTAGTTTTACCTATGATTATGTTATTATAATATATTGAGACGCGCGACTACCACACAACGACCGATATTGTCGGTAAATACAATATTATAATAAAGTACACATAGAATCTGTACCATAGATATTATAATAATTTAACCTATGTATGCTGTGGCCCAAAATATGATTTATTTTATCCCTTGGAATGAAACAAAAATATCGATTGACGTCACTAAAATTCATCGAACATTGAGTGTGCTGCGTGCAATACGAGTAATGTGCTCAAAGCAAAGAAGATTGGACTCTTGACAAATTACGTAGTCCAGGCACGTCATACGTCGAAAACGAAATTGATCAATATTTAATAATATCGTAGTTCATATTATAATATATGAGGCCAGCTATTTTACTTTTGTAACGCAAATGGATACGGAATAATTATAAGTATTATAATGAAAACGGAATACGATAAAATCTTCATCATATTCGCGCTGTCCGCCAAATCTAAATACTGTTTTTTCTGTAATAGTTACGATAATTACTGTTTATCACACAATAGCTATAATGACATTTCGTTAACACTTGACAGACATAAAATCGAAGGGTACACTTTGTTTGAATTGTAGGTCTGTAATACTCATAAACGGAAGTCGGAAAACAATCAGAGACAATTATTGTTCCTGCACAATATTATTATAATTTATAACGTACCTACGTAGTACGTACTAGTACGGTACTACATATACACCACGGTTTACTGGTCTAAAAACAAAAATTAATATCGTGGCCTTATTTTTATGTAAATATAGATAACTGCCACTCGGATATTAGAGTAATGTAAATTATGTTGACATCCGAGCTGACGGTAATTTTCCTCATAATACTGGTGCAGGAGAATTATTACTGTTAAACCGAAAAACTGAAAATACCGGTTAACCCGAAAATAGCAGCGATGACATTGTTGAAAAATAATATGTTAATATTATTATACAACGGTCTTAATAAATC
Source organism: Chaitophorus viminalis (assembly GCA_025469195.1). NCBI lineage: Eukaryota > Metazoa > Arthropoda > Insecta > Hemiptera > Aphididae > Chaitophorus > Chaitophorus viminalis. Next base: position 131,496 of record JAIPRK010000741.1, on the reverse strand, counting down.
ATCAAAATTCATAAAAAAAAAATAATAAATAATTGGAGGTCCGGTCAGAAAGATTCCCGGAGTTTTGTTGATTTCGCGTAGTATATTATATAATATACTAAATAATATATCATTAGTCTATATTATGAATAATCCTTAATAATTCGTAGTTAATAATAAATAGTCCATAATAATTCCTTGTTATTTTATAAACTCAATATATACTAGACAGCTATTAAGCATCATCAATGTATGCAGGTCTCAGTAAAACCTAACCTGCTACATCAGCGGTGTATAATATAATGAAAATCTTTAAATTTGTAAGATAATCAAACTGCAATCAACTCTAGTATACACTATAAATAAATGATAATTTGAAATACATACTGTCAATCAAAATCTAAATAAATGAAATGATTATAAAAATGGAAATGTATAAATAATATAAACACTGTACCTATATATTTCTAAAAAGGCAAAACAATTGTGTTTTCAATGTTTTTCATTGTAATATTATTGTAATACTAACTAAAATCATTTAGCACACCAAACTAGAAAAAATGTATACATTTAAAAATAAAATATTCATTATATTATCTAGGTATAGACAAATGACTATGTTGTAAATAAAGAGAATAAAATATATATTCACAAACTGTGAGAGACAAGAGTACCTATTATAAAAATTGTATTGGTAAAATGGTAACTACCGGTTTTGGACTAACCATATCGGGTTACGCATACGGATTAAAAAAATAAACATGTAACGAGTATAAAACTGATAAAGGACAATAAGTCGAAAAAAAACTCAAGAAATGACAGTATAATATTATTAAAGAATTCAGTGGTATAATGCGTAAGAATGTAATATATACACGGTAGATAACCATTGTTTCCACTATTTGAAATCTTCAAACCTCAACATAATTATAATAACTGTGTTCGTGTAAAATGAATTTGTAACGGATTACTTTTGGAACTTCTACAGTCGCGTGCAGCAGCAGCAGCAGTAGTTGAAGACAATAAAAACCGATGCAAAGGCCGAAAAACGAACCGGCAAAAACCACCATCACCGCACCAGTACAAGACGCGTGGACAGTGAGAGAGTGTGTGTGACAGAAAGAGAGAGAGAGAATGAGAGAGACAGAAAAATCAACGGTGGACGTTGCAGGTGCAACCGCTCAGCGGCAGGGCCGATGTCCGACGACACTAACAGATGCGCAAGAGCCAAGAGGACTTGTTGCGCGAGCGGTCGGCGTACTCGGCGGCGAGGGCGAACGCTGAGTGTGAGGCGCTCCGGCCGCGGACGGTCGAAATCGAACGGACACCTAGCCGCGCATGCGCGTGCGCACTCGCAACCGCCCAGCTATCATTCCGACGCTCTCGGCCGCCGCCGCCGCCGCCCGTACATGCGTCTGCGGCTGCTGTTGCTGCTGCTGCTGCTGCTGCTGCTTGCTGCTGCTGCTGCGCTCGCGCCCGACTCTCCGACGGCGGCGGCGGAAAACCTGTTTCGCGCCGTCCTTGTCGGGTCGCTTCGACGCACGGCCGGTGCTTGGCGATGCCCGCGATCCTTGTCGGCGGCGGCGGCGCGCGCATCGGACTCGACACCCGAGAGGAGCCGCTCGCGCGCACGCGCAACAACCACATCGCGAACGCGCACACGCACGCGCAGCAGTACCACGCGACGTTGTAAGAGCCTTCGCGCGCACACACACACACACACACACACACACACACACACACACACACGCTCACACGCAGCACACGGACGGACGGCAAAACGAGTTCTCCGCCGACCGGGACCGACCGAATAGCGTCAGTCACTACACAGCCGCCTTGTACGTACGGTGTCGTCCGGGGCGAACGCGCGGCTATTTATTTATAATTTTTTTTTTTTCAAAATCGGTGTTTTCTCCAGCATTACATAATATAATATTATTGTTGTTTCGGTTACACATCGCGATAATATTTTTGTGCGCTCTCGTCGTGCTGTGCGTTCCCGACGATCGATCGACGACACGACATGTGTATAATAAATTAATAATATCACCCATGTTCGTTTTTGATTTTATTACACCATAATAATATCATCGTTCTATTCGTTTTCTCTCCTCCACCTATCGGTTTTATTAATTTTATTTCGAGAAGAAGAAAAATTTATTCGTCTAAGTTTTTTTGCTCCTTTTTCCGCGTAACCGGTCGACGTTCGTGTTCAGTGCGTGCGCTCGCTACCGTGTGTGTGGTGTAGGTTATAGGTATAGGTATATATTATGGTCTACGTGTGCTTCGTCGTGTTATAGTGCGTATTTCGGGTCTTTTCGCCGAGATGGTGTAAACATATTAAAATATACACGGTATCATGATAATAATATAATAGTAATTATTATTATAATATATTCTATGTGTGCCGAAAACTCAATCATCTCGACGCGTGTTGTTGTTTTTCGAGTATATAAATAAATATATATATAGCAGTGCGTAGCCGTCGTCGCGGTCAGTATTCACGTGCGCGCGCTGCTGGATACTCGCGCATTTATTTTGGATTAACATAACACACGACGACAAGCCATCGTCCTCCAGGAATCGATATTGGACATAAGTAAGTGACTCTGATAATCTCTCATTCCCCTCTGAACCCGAACGATACATAGGTGAATTCTTATATCGCGTTGTCTATAGGAATTCACATACACAGCGTGATAGGATATATTATTGTCTTGTATACGGCGGTTTGACTAAATTTCGTGCACATTGGGATACCCATTCTAAAAGGTCACTCTCGCGACGAGTGTGCAAAAAGTATTCGGATGATATAATGCGTATTTAGCCAACATAATATATAATATGCCTTCTCAATATATATATTTGTATACGTCCGTCCATTCGTGCGTGTGTGTATGTATGTATGTGTGTGTGTGTGTGTGTGTGTGTGTGTGTGTGTGTGTGTGTGTGTGTGCGTATGTAATATGTAATAAAAGATGTTCCGTCCGGTAAAACTATGTACAATTTTTTCCCTTTCTAATAAATAAAACAGAGGTCGCCGGTTGGAATTTATATTCAGCTCACGTGTATGCGTTAAAGTCTCTCGTAATATTTTATTACTTACTTCACTTGCGTTCAAGTCTGTTATCCGACGTTTTCGCACAACACTTTTCCCGTATATACGTACACCATGCGTACTCTAGCTGCAGCATTATATTATTTCGGTCAGCCGGACATCGGCGACGAGAGGTTGAAAATTTGTAACAGTTTTTTGATAATGTGTGCGTGTTGTATATAATATCAGTATTCGGTAGCCGCAAGCGGAGTATAAGGAATAAAAAAAAAAAAAAACGAAACCTGGTGAAATATTATTGAAAATATTTGCTTGTCTGTCTGTCACCCGTTTTCGTTTTAAGATTTATGTTATTACCGAATTCGGTGGATGCGTTGCCGGTTCTTTGTATTTCTAATTATATTTTTCGGCATTGAGTAATACCATGAGTAATACCTTTCTGTACGTAGGTATTACGTTGTCGCTGGGGCTGAATTAACGGAATTCAGTTTTTTTTTATACACACTATGCTCTGTAGGCACGAAGAGGAACCCTTTTAGGCCGTATATATGCGTTTTTATTGCCTCTTTTGTCGGGCCTTTAGTGCGCGCATACAATACACGTGACAACAGAACATTATTATTACTACCATTATTACATTGTGTATAGGATGTTTGTTTCCTTGCCTGCCGCCTTCGCCGTCAAAGGGCCATGCTTGGTCGCCGGTGTAGGTATACAACGTGACAACAACAACAATATATTATATAGTACTATGATATTGTACAAACGTGTTGACATATCGCACGGAACTTTGTAGATATTGTTCGGGAAACGCGTGAGAAATATCTGTTTTCACACCCCATCCACGTGCGTGTATGTATTATATATTATTCACGTTATACCTTTATGTTATTAATATTACATAATACATACCACGTCCTGTAGTTGGACTGTAGATATTGCGCAAAAAATATAAATATACCACGTACTTGGCTTTTGACCACCCCGCTTGCGCGCAGGTTCATTGTACAGCAGCGATATTTATTATTACACATATGCCGTGGCCAATAGGATCCTAGACAACACATGCATTTATAGATATGTAGGTAAACACATGCACATGCATGTCACGTGTACATATAATATATAAAATTATTATTGTTATGATCGCCGGTGACTGTTACAATATATGTAAACGAGATACGTATACATTTTATACTATACAGTACATTTCGGATATGTACCGTGTCCGTAGCCGGACATATAACGGAACTCGTTAAAATCCCAATGGTTTACTTAAACTGTAAAACCCTATATTTATTATCTCATATCTGTAACGTCGCGAAGCCCGCACATTCGCCTAACCCTTTGAAAAATAGGTGTAACCGGAAAACTATTGACCGTATATATACGGTGCCACAGAGATCATCGTATTTATATTATAGGTGCACGTGTTTATATCATATATTGTATATATGTACAGAGTTAGTGTTTATCCTGCATGTGTTTTGTTTCATTTTAAGAGATACAAAACTATTTTATGTTAATTTAGTTGACCGGCTATTATTTTATATTCGAATGGTCAGGTTATATTCGTTCAGCCTACTCACCAATCGAATATTCCGTATATACCGATAATTATGGTACATTTCCATAAATCCGAGCCGTGCATGTTGTTTTATGTGACACAAACATTGGAGAACCTTAATACCTGTAAGAGATAAAGACTGAGATATAGTGATGATAGAGGGAGAACGAAGCAGTCTCCCTATCTACCGAGTATATCTGAACGATTTCTGTGTTCTTGTGGATTATATTGATTTTTATATAAAACGGAAAGAAATAAGAATAAATAACCCTCAATGAAATCGACTATCCGTAATTATAAAATTATTCAAATCGTAGGTATCTGTGTTCATTATTATTTGAAGCAATTCCGACATTTATACTCTATACGTGCTTACGTATGATTTCTTTTTTTTTTCTCGAAGATCTCTTGAAGTCTGCTGTGCTGTACAGAATTGAAATTCTACTCACGTAATGCGTTCGCGTGTGTGTTTTGTGTGTACACGTTATATAAAAAATTATCTGTAGATATTATAAAAATAATATCATTGCAAGCTTAACGGAGAGGAGACTAACTTGTTTCCATAAACACCATTTATTTCTAGGTTTTATTAACTTGTTGGCTTAGTGAAATACCCATCTTTAAAAACAAGTGTTGTCGCTCATTGCACAATAATCGTTTTTCTTCTTCTATTTTCTCGTATAATGTGTTGTACCAAGTATATATATATATATATATATATATATATATGTATATATATGTATATATTGTAAACTTATAAATGTATAACTGATTCTTTGACGATAGAAACAATGTTTGTGTTGACTTATGACGGGAACAAACATTGGAAATAGTGAAATACGTATTTCTATAGGTGCAATAAAATCTTTACTTAACTTCAAAGGACGTTGCCGACTCGCAGGTAGATTGGGTGTATAGGTAAGTGTTTCTATATATATTATATATATAGGAACAAGTATGGACTTCAAAGACCGTACGTGCCGAATTTTGTTCAAAAATGCCATGTAACCCTCGGGTATTGTAAAACATTGCACAGAACTAAATAGACAGGATTACGGGGGTATATTTCGTTCTCTCAAACGTTTACAATTTTATAGTGTCTTCAAATTTTAGTATAAGTAGTGAAAAAAAATAAATTCCTATACACAAACCTTGTGAAGTATAGGTCTCTTTATAATTCAATAAATACATACAGATTGTTGCGTATTTGATTCATTATAGGTATACATTATTTATTAAATACATTACATTTTATATTACAGTTTAAAAAATGTACTGTTATATTTTCAATGGCACATTTTGAGATATTAAAAGGCAAGATTTAATAATAGAATGACACTGCAGCAGTAAATTATACTTAATCCCCAGAAACATACTGTAATTGTACAGGATTCCTATATTGACATTTTGTAATTTATTATAGGATATTGGTAAATATGATTTTTTTTTATAATAAATAGAAAAATGTTTCTAAAACCGACATGTAGGTAAATGTGTAGAAATATGTAATTTTACATTTTGATATTATATAAGAAAATGCATGACTTAAATTATGACTTATGTTTCCAAATAAATTTGAAAACTTGCAAAAGAACTCGGATTTAAATTGTACCCTCTAAAATTTCAATTGAATTTGGGTAGAAAATACAAGAAATTGAATTATAAACTGTAAAGAATCATAATTATGCCTGTATGAATTTGTATAATGTAGTATAATATACTTGTGAATGAAATCAAAATTTGTAAAATTTTCTTCTTACGTACCGTATTATATTAATTGTAATAAAAAATAAAAGCTTTATCTTTTAAATATTAGTTAAAAGTATACCTGTGATTGTACTTATGTAGTTTGTTGACGAGTTAATAAAAACGGAGACAATACACGCTGTTCTCACAGAAATTATCTTCGTCTGTCATTCGTGCCACGCACACGAAATATATGCTTGTATATATATCATTTATCCTTCGGATACACACTAATGCTTCATAAGTGCTATTATACATATTTCGTGTCATACCTTTCTTAAGAAGAATAAAAAATATTATAAGCCTGTGATAACAAGTACCTAATCATTTTTTCTTCTAAAATTCATTCGGCCTGCGAGACCTTATAAACCGCGGCACAAATATGTACATATATATATATATATATATATATATATAAAATACACGTCATTCTTATAAGACTTGTAACGGCCTAAATGGACTTGCGTCGCATATACCTCTTTGATACTCCTACAGGCGCTTGTGTACTACGCCGCGGTCCGTTGTATAGTCATTTCTGATATATATCATTAAATTTCAAAGCAAATTATTTTTATTTTTGTTATTGAAGGCGCCAATTGACCCTTCGCTGCTGTCTATTAATTTTTTGTTGCGTTCACGTTTACACTAACTCGTACACAATACACATATATATTCGCGGATTTTTTTCTCATCGATCCCATCGTCTCCTGCTGATATTATTTCACACACACACACATATACAATGTATATTTATAATATGTATATATATATATATGATATTATATGGGTTGTCCCCTTATTCTCCCACATTATAATCTGGTCCACTAACACATACACACACACACACACACACACACACACACACACACGCACGCATATACACACACAAGCACATATACATTATATACGTTGTATATATATAGATATAGATATAGTTATACACGTATAATAGATCCTATACGTTGAGATGATTTATGATTACAAATGTCCCGGAACGCCCCGGGCTTCAAATTCGAATGGATCCCCCTCGCGGTCGGCGTGTAGGTACTCTTACCATACATACGTACCAATATATATATATATATATATGTATATGTATAGATAGGTATAAATATATTATATGTATTATATAGGCTTTTTGTTCGGTGTGGGTGAACCGACGGTGGTGCAGGTTGTTGTTGCTGTTGTGTGCTGACGACGACCAAGAGAGGATATTACATAATGATGATGATTGTTATGATGATGCCGATGACGTTGACGATGATAATGACTAATAAGAACTGCCGTGTCTGTTGAGCAATTATTATATATTATTATTATTAACGGCGGCGGAGATGCGACAAACGGATCCTCCGCCGTCGCGTCTCTTTCACTATATTCTTGCGTGTACAGCAGTAGTGTGCTGAACTGCTGACCGTGCACGACAACCACCTATTATTATAAATGCGCGTTATCCGAAAATATATATGCTTGCCTGGTGCTTAAAACATCGTAAAAGCGTATTTTTTTTTTTGTGTCCGCCCGAGGAATTGCTGCGTAATTAAATTCGCCAGTTATATCATCCTTTTTTTTCTTTTTTTTTATTACCCACTTTTGTTCTCGGGTGACGGGATTGGTGCGTTGGAAAAAAATAAAATAAAAGAACAACACATATGTGGTCCGTATCTGCCTGCGTGAATATAGTTTTGACAGCTTTTACGGCAACTATGAGTGTGTCGCTCACTACCCTTATATTGTTGTAGAAACTGAGAGAAAACGGTGGCGTCGACCGATTCCTCTTGGTTCGTGCCGCGTGTGTAGGTGTGTGTGCGTGCGTGCAAGTGTATGGTGTCACAAACACAAATCTCATCAACTGGACGACGACAACAATGTAGTCTCCCATACATGCTCGCGCGCGCCTCTGTGTGTGTGTGTGTGTGTGTGTGTGTGTGTGTGTGTGTGTGTGTGTGTGGAGAAAGCAAATATTATTATTGTCGTCGTCTCATGTGTTTCGAATCATCATCGAGAGACCTGCAGTGTGTGCAGGAGACGATAAGGAGCTTAATTTCGTTGTCGTGGTCGTCGGATGTATACTATATATATATATATACACGCTCGTCAGAACCTACTCTATATATTATGATATACACACAATACCTTGTGTACAGTATTTTTTTTTTTAATGGACCAAACCTATATTCGAATATTATTATTATATTATTGTATATCTTTCGGAAAACAGCGTGTGTATAAGTGTAACACGTCAATCTCGGTCCGCTATGTTCTGTGCTCTGTAGTCTGTATTATATTATATGGACAATTGGACAAGGCACGTTTAACCTCGGGGGCCCCGCGTGTACGTAGTGTAACGCATTTATCGTCATTTCGCTGTTCTCTTGTCCGTTCGTCACGGAAAAACTGCAGCTGCAACGCAGCCGATGAGCCGACGACTACGCCAAAAATCGAATACCTATAAAGTCGTGCGGACGATATCTGTTAAAACACGAACGACGACTATGACTAAACAGTTCGGCTAAATATCCGAGGAGTCGCGTAAAAAAATATTGTGTTTGTCGAATCATCATGAAACACCCTGTATACCTATTCTGTAATCTCTTTTTTTATTCTTTTCTCGCCTATAAAATCGTATATAAACTAGGTATTTATACACACACATACTATATAGTAGCTATCTATACTTACTGCGGTATAAATGATACCTACTATACAAGTATACGTCTGGTGCGTGTGTGTTGCTCTTATGGACGTTTTATGTTAATTGCACTCTGCGAACGGTTAATGAGCTCAATGGCTTTTTTCTTAAGTATTTTTTCTTTTTATTGTTCTGACTTTGAATATTTAATATCGATCATTATAATACTTGAGTATATATTATATGACTCTTGGAGATTACAATTTTTCGATTTTCTGAACAAAACAAATAATTTTAAAATATACTGTATAATTTACGCAGTGCAATAATAGTTCATTAAATACAAAAAAATAAAAATACAAAATATAGCGCAGTACGTTATGATAAAAAACTGTTTTAAATAAATTTGAATTATCGCCATTGAATTAAAAATATATATATTATTTAAATCCTATCATCCTATCAACAATGAATATTAAAAATTTGATTACACTTGCTATGTCATTATTTTATGATCAAAATATATGATCTACTTCAATTGAATTGTTGTTGTATGTGCAAGCTGTAGAAAAATTTAATACCCAAAAAAATGTAATATAATATATTTTACGACGTTGTGGTTTGTGCGTATTAGGCGTGTATACGCCAACCGTTACTGATAAAATTAAATCAATTTTTAAAAGAATCATTTTATGCATTGTATTGGTAATTATACGTTTTCTTGATGTATATATTGCAGCAGCAGCGGGAGTGCGTGTACTTATATACTTATGCACGATTTGAATATAATGTATTTATAAGTTGATTTAATTTTTATCTACAGTACTAGAAATGAAAATCAATTATAATTATAATCGATAATATATTTTTATGGTCAGATTACAATATTTAAACACATACAAGACGAATAAAAAAAAAAAATGTACATCATAAACCGTATATAATTAACGTTTTCGATAATTGAGAATCTCGTTCTAAAAATATTTCATTTAACGTGTGTAATATATAAAGATATTATTATGAAGTGGGATTTTATATTTATTTTTTATTTTTTAATGGACTACCACTTACGTGTACCTCGCTGCACTAGGTACGCGCGTATTGTTTCTATTTAATATTTTTCTCGTTGAAAATAAAAATAATTTCGTATGCGCGTCTTAAATAATTGCGTAGTACCTATATACATATGTACTTGTGTATATATAATATATGTATACATAGTATATATATATATATATATATGAACATTTAACATCATTATAATGTCGGGAGAAGAAAAATTTGACATGGCGGCGCGAGATTAATCGCGGGCTCATTCGTCGTGTTTATTATTACGTATATTATAAATGGTAATTGGTAATGCGTAAATATCGTAGATATCGCGGTGACTTCTGGAATACGATTACCCGTGCTTTAATATGTATATATTATTGTTGCATATATAGGCGCGTGTAAACCGTGGAATTTAGGCGTATCGCCCAAACACAGCAGCAGCGGGTGTGACGTACCTACAATCTATGCGATGCACTGGCTGCAGTGATATATAATACATGTAATGTATTCGTTTACGTTTATATTTATAAATTACACGTAAAACGCGTTATTCGTTAGCTCTTTCGTCTAGTATACAATAATAATACAACACGATTCATTCTTTTTTTTTCGTTTCAAGTACCAATAGGTAGATTAACGTAGAAAAAAAAAAATAATAATAATAATAATAATAAGAAAAAACCCTCCGTAAAAGTACATTTTAAACGTATGAAACCGTAGCTAATTACGCTCTGGTTAGCCGAATAGATATACATAATACATTATAAATGGAAGCTGTACTGCACTGCAAACAGGACTACATGCGAGAAGAAAAATATCATCATTATTACTATTACTATTATTTGGTATTATATTATCATTTTCATGAACATAGCGCACGCGGGTCAGGCATACATAACGACGTGTCCGTATTTTTACCCGACTGCGGAAGAAAGGAGAGTAATGTGTTGCATGTAATGTATGTATAGTTTGTATGTTTCCACCTACCGCTTTAACTAATGAGACGATTTTTATGAAACAAAAACTAAAATAATCCGTGAGATTCCGAAGTGTTTTTAGTTAAATTTAACAATTGTGAATCCATTAATGTCCAAAAATGCAAATAAAATACAATTACATATAAAAAAACTAAACAGAAAAAAATGTATTCCTGATTATTATTAGTATTTGTTAAATTAACATTAGATTGAACATTAATATTATATTCAATAATTTACAAATAGACATATTATATATTTTATATATATATATAGACAAAGAATCGGTCCTACAAAATTAAAACAGGGACAATTGATGGCCAAAAAAGAATTTACATCATCACATGTTTTAATTGAATGTCGTCAGTATATTATAAAGCACAAATAAAATAAAATTATATGACTGTTCAATCACATGAAATTCTTGGACTAAACAAAAGCAACAGATAAAATTTTAAAAAAATACTGTTACCAATTTGTCAAATCAACGTAAGTAGTGCATATATTGCAATAAATAAGAAACAATATAATTAGTTTGATGATTCATATATATAGTATATAGGTTCCTAATGATTATTGTTCTTGGATCTTGGACTATAGATGGTTCCCGGCAACAACGAAATTTAGTAAATACTAATAATATTCATGAATTAATTTTTCTCTGCTTAGTTTATATTATACGTAATTTTGTTTTATTCTCATTTTGACAGTCGAGTTTTCTTCCGTTAAATTATTATTTTCATATGCATAATATATCCGCTGCGGAAAGCCGACTCTACGAAATGCGTATTCCTTTTACCATGCCTTCCGAAAAATCTGTGTATATTTTTATTTTTTATATAATATTTTAAACGTAAAATATACGAATTACTTTCTCCGACGACCGTATAGGTTCGATAATTTTTTTTCATCCTGACGCTATATATTATATGTTCAATTTGTTCAAGATTGATAAAAACTGGATTTAGGTATCTATGTATATAAAGCAGAGTAAATAAAATTATCTTGCTACTCGTATATTTGAAATAACCGAATCGCTCGTTGAATTATTTTTAATACGTAGTAGTTCTCGGTTATTTGTACAATGAATTTATACATACGAAATCTTTTTAAAATACCGTAGGATTAAAGTCGTGTGAACAAAATGCAATTAATAAATAAAAAAAATAAAAACACGGCCACTCGTCGTCGTTAAATCGCATTCTCATCCGTCCGGGGACTATCTAATTAAAAAACAAAAATAAAATAAAAAGCGATCGCTAGAAGAAAAAGGCGATATCGTCGTCGGGGGTGGTGTAATTAGGCCAATTGTAATGAAGATAAATCGCCGGCCGATAGTTATAGGAGCCCTCGAGCGAAAAGCGTGCGCTCGGGTATATTTCGTTATACAATATATTATACATTATATTATGTATATAGGTACCTACGTCGTAGGACGATTGTGCGACAAACTTGTGAGCACGCAAAACTTGGCCGCAATCCATATAGGTATTATGTCCTAAATACATAAATATATATACATATATTAGGTATATCCTGTAGAAAAGTTTTTCGAAAAATTGCATTTCCGTTTTTATTTATTTATTATTATTATTTAATCGAAATCGAACGCGTTAACATAAATAATTATATATACATATTATAAAATATACGTTTTTGACGTAACGAGACGCTTATTAGAATATTCCGATTGATATATATATATATATATATATATTATGTAGATACCGATATTTATGTATATATATATATATATATATATACGCGTGTATGAAATATTATATGACGTGTACATATACGTATAATATATTATGATTATGTCTGGTCGGTGGCGGCGGTACATTTGCACATTTTATTTCACTAGAGCTATATTATATTGTGTAGTTGACGTCGCCGGCGACTTTACATATTATTATTACCTATACAAGCGTGTATACCGACTTGTTATGTATGTATCGCTCGTCGTTTTTATATACGTTCGACGGCCGAAATGTATACATATTATAATATTATATTTATTTATGATTATAATATTCGAAATAATATTATATTGTCGTATTTCAAAAATGTACGCGAGAAGCATAATATTATACGGTAAAAGTATATAAATCACTATAAACTTTACTCCATATTATTCAAGTGTTATATTTATATACATTATGTAGGTATATATATATATAGATAGTCATTGTCATTATCTTACGTTTTGTATTTAATCTGTTATAAAATGCGTTGCACATTTCACAAATTGTGTGTACATAACTATTTGTACCTATATATAAAAGTAAACTAATGTAATTTGTAGAACGGGAAGAACCAGCTACAATCTCAAAGAAAAAATATATATTTATATATATGCACAATGGCAACGTCGACCACTGCGATACTTACATTTTTCTGCGGTTAAATCGTTAAAGAAAAAAATACCTCATAATAACAATAAAACCCATTTTCCTAAGGTTATGCTAAATAATTTAAATTCATTTTCTAATAAAATAAAAGTTAATGATGTTGTCGCTGTACACGTCGATTAAAATCTTAACGATTATAGACCGAATAACGTTTTCGTTTATTTGCTAAAAAAAAAAAAAAAGATGAGGAAAGTAGAAACATTTATTCAGAGCCGTCATAATTTACATTAAATTTACACATTATTTTCCTATGATGTTGTCTAAGTAATACGTGCTTATATATATATTATTTTACATGTTATATAGGTAGGTATGTCATCAATATCATCTGAGAACCTTACACACGTGGTAGACGAAAACATAAAATTTTCCCCCGAACCGGGGGTATACATAATATACTATTATTTATATATATTTTTTAACGCCTACGTGTAGTGTTTATTTTTTCTCTACATTACTTAGTGTCTCTAACCTTATCCAATAGTCTGACCATCTTTATACCAACGCGCATTGTAATCTGCTGGAATCATCTTCAGTTAGTGTAATACGTACCAACATGTAGTTACACAGGTAGTATTATATATTCCCTCGATACTGATAAACGCATAAAACGCACAACCTCTCCGAGAACATTAAACTTTATTAACCATTCGAATATGCAGCATATAGACAGGATATTATATATATACATGTATTGGAAACTTTTTATATCACTCCGGTTTTATATAATAGTGTGAGAGTGTGTGTGTGTGTATGTGTATTTGTGTATAGATATTGTAAACATAATATAATCACGTCATTGCCTTGTTCTATCGCTCGTGTACAATCTATACGACGATATTCTTCAACCTACGTCCGGACGATAGCAAACAATGCAAAATATAAACTATACGTAAAAAATAAATATAATATATAATAATAATTGTAATCATAATTACAAAAACGGGATAACAATATTCCATTATTGTATTTTTTTTTTACACCCGAAAATTTCGCGGCCTCGTAAAAATATCGTCTCTCTGCCGGCCATTCCGCAAATTTGCACAGAACCGGTTTCGTGTATATACATATATATATATATTCCAGTGATGATAAAAATAATAATAATAATAATAATAATAATGTGTTTGTATAATGCGTTTTTGTTTCGAGTTAACCACCGCGCGTGTGTAGAGTTTGTGGCGAAAAATCGCACGTTAAAGTCTCTTACGCCCGGCACTGCATGTATATTATACATTGCAACGCGTACGAGAGACGTAGCGCCTTGGTATATAATATCTTATTCATTCACGTACGTCGCTGCGTATTATAGTATAGGCACATATACGTGGCCCACATGTTTATACTATTACTCATAATAATATCAAAATACTTAATACAAAATTACAAAATGGCTCAAACTAACTAACTATATAACCGTCGAACAACACGCACGATAAACTTACTTGACGGATTACTATTAGCCTCTATTTATATATAGGTGTATGTGTAATATGTTACCAACGTAGAATCGATTAACCGGGTATACGGTAATTTTGACGTTTTAATCATTCATTACACGCACACACAGACTGCTGCTGTTGCTGCCGATGCTAGTACTGGCTGCTGCACGCATTTATTTTTAGGGGTAGGCTTATTATATTTTATTTTTCCCTTTGGATTTAATTTTTTCCCTCTGGACTACCATTACGAGAAGACGGCAAAGCCCTGCAGCAGCGGGACCGACCGTACGACGTGCAGCCGCCATTTATATATTTGTAGGTACGCGATGTATACACGAATATAGCCAGGCCGTCGATTAATTTTTCCATCGCGCGAGTATGACCGACACAAACGTTTTTTTTTGCTCTATCCACGCCGCCGCGGCTACCCCACCGGTCCCCGAACAACGTACCAATAATATAAACGCGTGTCATTCACAGGTACTTATATGTGTACACACGTCTATATATGTATGTAAGTATATGTGATTTTTTTTCGCGAGGATAAGTCACCGGCCCCGTTCGCGCCTATATAATCCGCGTGTGTAAAATAAAACGAAAGAATGTAGAACGTAAAAAAAAAATCAAATATAGGTACGATGTGTGTGTGTGTGTATAATGCCATTCAGTGTAACAGATATTTATATATGTATGTAGGTATATATGCGCGCACGTTGGCCGGCTCAACGCAGATCATCGAGCTCGCGCGCGCGGAAACCGGTTGCGCGGTAAAAGTTAATTAACTTTGTATGCGCATTATTTGGTATACACACACACACACGCACATACCCGTGTATTCGTCGTACGAACGCGCAAGAAGATATTTATAATATTTCGTTCGAGTTAATTTTTGCCGCGTCCCAGTTCATTTTTTTCATTTTTTTTCTTTTTTTTATCGTTCATATTATCTCGTAAATTGCTTTTCGTTTCATTCTTACACATGCATATATATATATATACATTCTTATATATTATAGTACTTGCATGTACACATCTTTCGTCGGACACAATAAAATGGCCACCGAACACACACAAACACACACACATGTGTTTATATATGTACGTACAAACGTGTATGTAGACGTGTTACGAGTAAACCTTAATAAATGTAGTTACGTGTTACCGAGGAGACTTCTGCGCGAGTTAGATCGCGCATTTTATTCTTTTCTTCGTCTAATATTCGGTGGGAGTGATGACGACGGAGGTTGTTGGTGGCGATTACTAGTTTTCTCACACGCATAGCCGACGTACATCGCGCGGGTGAGCGCGCTTACCCACACAAACGGCCTCACAGGCACGCACGCACACACATTTGCCTTGCACAAGTATTTTTCACGTGACGATTTATATCAATTAACCGGTCATTAGGGTGCGAAGAAAGCGGAGAGCACGCGGATTCGATAGGAGAAAAAGGGTTATTAAATAGCAATTTGTAGGGACGACCACGACGATGACGAAAGAGAGAAATTCATAATAATAATAATAATAATAATAATACATATTATAGTAATGAATAAAAATTCCTGAATCCTTTTGTCGTACCTACACACACATAATAATCGTGTGTACGTGTACGCGCGGTAGTTGCATCCATTATATCCGCCGCCGTCGAGGTCCGTTCTAAGAGATGTAGTAAACTATTAAAACAGATTACCGTGCACACTTTACACACACACACACGTATGTTGGATATCAGCTACATCACATTTATACGCACGTATATGTATATATAATATATTGTGTACATGTATATGTGCATGTGTACAAATATGTGTTTGTTCGTCTGCAGACGGAATAGGGATGCCTGAGAAATTATTAATTTTTATAATATACGCTCGTATTATATACGCACATAATACATGTTTATAATGTTTATATATATAAGTTCATATCTGTAAATTTATGTGTGTGTGTGTGCGGGCGCTCACAGACTGAGTATCCCCTCGACGGATTTATATAGTATACATGTTATATGTCGCCCTGCTCCTCGTCCTCCTCTTCCTCTTCCTAATCCACCGTTTTGTACATCGTCTCGTCGTCACCGTGGCTGGTATTGCAGGCTCATCGTACACTTTGTACAACTCACCACTACAAATGTATATTTGTTTTCCGATGGGAATATATAATATACTTGCACATCATGACGTGGTCTGCAGTATAAACGTGCAGTACATGCAGTCCGATACAAGAGAACTTTTACGCGAGCGCGTGTTTTGCAGAAGCAGCGCAGTGTAGGCCTGTGTGTATATGCGTCCGTTCTTTACCGTTATACCCGAGACGACTGCAGCAGCAGAAGACATATCTTATATCTGCAGTTTTTCGTATCGATAGAAAAACTTGATCTCTGCTGCAGATGTACATAATACATATACATATAAATAAATACACGTGTAATGATGAAAAAAAATATATGTGCCTGCACTCTGCGGCGGTCCTCGACAACAACGCGTGTAGTAGTATAAACCTATACATATTATAATATCATGTTTTTCTGTAGACTTTTTATTTACTTATATTTTTGCCGTTTTGCCTCTTTCTTTCTCATTGTCTCTCTCTCTTTCATCTTCCATCTTTCTCTTTTTCTAAAACCCCTAACGGTATATTTCAAAGATTCATTCAGTCGGAAATAAAAGAAATCTCCCTCTCACGTGTTATTATATTTTTCGTAGGTAATATTATATTATTATATTGTTGTAGTGTCGCTGCAGTTTACGTCGAAACGATATTATTTATATATACATGCTTATACGAGTGCAAGGTGGTGTTTGGATATTGTAGGTCTGCCGCACCTTGGCTCGGAGAAAGCCAAGAGGTACTCTCGAACTGAATAAAATGATAACAAATAATAATATTGTCCTTATGTTATTGTTGTTTTGTATTGACCCGCGCGCGCCCGCGATACACATGTATTTCGATCACTCGGTTGATATTTCAAGTGCCGGTATTATATTATATAATATATAGAAACACGAATTCATATCAAAGAATATAATATACTTCGTGTTCGTACAATATACACTTGGGTCTTGTGCGCTAGGTATATGTATTAATAATAATAAAAATAACAATAATATTACCGTAAGAGTAAATCCGTAAATAAAGTGTATAACACGTTATATTTTCTCCGTTCGCTGTGGGTTTTTATCATCGAGCATATTGATGTGTACGACGAGGAAAACGTTGAAATCTCCTTACACGAGCTATACCTATTTGATTTATTTTCCAACAATGCTACGTAAAATTACCTCTTCGATAATTACCGAAAAGACAGGAGACATCGAGTAGGAGGTTCCTGTCTTGTCCGCGATTAATCGATAACCAATAATTTTTATTATTTCGACACTGCAGCGGTGGCGGCCGGCGGTATATGTATATAGGAAGAATGCGTATATTATATTACATAATAAATATTTATACATAAATCGTATATGCTCGCACTAAACGGTTATTACATCTATAGAAAGGTTTGAAATGAATTATAATCAACGTGTGCTGTATTATAGTTTAGAATATTATATTATATTATAACAATTCGTCTTTTTTTCCGTATGACGTATATTATATACCTACTGTACCGCATTGTTATAGGATTAAAAATCGCGTTACTCAATGACGGTGGACGTGCGCGGTGGAACATAAGTTTTTTTCCCATTATTCAAATTCATTATGTATAGGTATACCGTATAAATAACAAATATCAAAAACGTATAATATACACCCGGGGCAAAACGTTGACTGATTTAAATAAAAACATTAATATTTCTATCATTGATAATCATAAAGAGAGCAAATCTCGTTGGATATTATTCAAAATGGCGTGCAGTTATATTGCATGTGCCTATATACATATGTGTAGAGACTAGAGAGAGAAGCCTACGTCGCGTCAGTATTCCCGCACCTTGAGGCCTTCTCGTTACCCCTCGATATGTGATTCCATTAAAAAAAAACCAAAATCAAAATAATATATATCCGCGTGTGATGAAAACAAAACAAATAGGTATATTTCTGCGCGCGCTCCCTGCAATAATATGTATAAATATTATATGCATTTAATGCATAATACTTTATTTCTGTACATGTATATTCTATTACATAATATTATGCGTGTGTATTTATTATACATATATAATGTCTAGGTCGGTACAATGCACTCGGACCGTGGTGCACATACGAGAAAAAAAAAATGTTGTAATCACGAGGAGGAAAATATTATATTCACGCGACCGACCGCGTATTATATTGCACCCCTGCTATTCTGGTTCGGGTTTGGCGTGCACATAGGGTGTGCTGCAGGTACTGCGAGTGATCCGCGTAAAAACTATCGTGCATGCTTGACTGCGTATATCGTTGCGTCGTTTTCGTAACACCGATATTTCCGAACACCCTCTGCTTGTAAGGTCACACAATGCGTGTATACATTTAATATATTCGCGTACATATGCGATCAGAACAATATACCTCGGCGTATAGAGCCCGCCGTGCACAATACACGTATACACCTTGGTTTATAGAAAGTCTAAACGCGCACAGGGACCTAAAAACAAAACCCGCAGCTAAGACCACATTCTTTCACACGTGATATTTCGTACAGCCGTTATAGAAACTCGCGCACGTACTTGGGCAACCAACCCTCGAATACGTTTTACAACTGACTGCAACGCTTCTCAACCTATACTCACCAAATATTAGTTTGTTGGGTTTGTAAGCATATGTGTGTTGTGGATCCAGTCGTATAATCTTGATATTCTAGAAACGTTTGTGATATTGAATATTATTATATTAAACATTTACAATGAAGGACTGTAAAAAGTAATTATGATTCGTGATGATGATGCAATCTCAGTCTGTTAAAATCAATTGTTATAATTAATAATTCAACTCAACTAAACCAAAAAGGTTTTCATTTTTCAGTTCATCAAGCCAAAAAAAAAAGTTTAAAAGAAGGGTTGTGAGAAACCGAAAAGGTTGAGAAACACTGTTTTTGCACAATAACGAGTTTTCTGCCGTTATGTATACAGCTATCGTAAGGCCAAACCTGTTGCGCGTATGTTCGGGATGAAAATAACAACAATAATAGTAATAATAACAAAAATAATAATAAAGGGATGCACGGGGTTCACGCCCGCAATATATTATGTCTGCGCGAAGGTTGAAAGTTATTATTATTTCACATATTGATCGATTGCGATCATTGTGGGATAGTATTGTTCGCGGCCTTCCGTCGATCCGTCACGTTTTAAAAAAGATAAAATTAACAGCGCGGCGGTGCACACCTGTAAATATCTATATGGGTACACAGCTAATAAGCGCTCGTCGAATAATAACAATTTGGTATAATATGCATTGCACGTAGATTACTATATTATGCTTTCACATTCAAACATTCTACCCAGTGTTCGTTCCTATAATTGTTTGACTTGTTTTGGATGCAGAACAATAATTCTCAATCGAGCTCTGCAGACGTACAAATCATATGCACTTAAAGATTCTGAGTAAAACAAAGAACGTATTGATTTTATCATGATGTGTGCAATTTATTTTATTTTATTTCATTTTTTTATTTCTGTATTTACTGTTTACAATTTCGACCAAAAGGAGTGCTCCGATGTATATACCGCAATCTTATCACTTTTTTGAGAGGGAATTTCAGCTAGTTGGAACTTTTGTGAAGTAATTTTTTGATTTTGTCTAAATAATGGGGAAAACAATGTAAACAATTGTAAAAATTGCAAACAATTGTATTGCCATGGAGACAACTAAAAATATTTTCTGGGTACTTCTATTATACAATATTATGTTATTATTCATTTTTGTAGATAAAAATTGAATCACCTGACCTTTTCACTTATGATTGCTTTTCCAAAAGTAATGGTATACATATAAATAATTTTAAATGCATAAGATCAATAAAGTAATATCACCCATTTCTGCAACTCACCCGATTTATAGAGGCTCTTTTAATATATCTGTACATATACTTATATATATATATATATATATTATTCGATATTTAAATCGTTCGTGTTTTGCGTGTGTGTGTGCGTACTATATTATACTATATTATATACAATACATAACTGCTGCTGTTGTTGCTGCTGCTGCTGTAACTGCCAACGGGTGTAGCTATTATACGAGTATTATCTTTTCAATACGCGGCGTGTGCGGCGATTATACCTACTCATTTCTGACGATAATTAGGCCGTGCGCGCGCGTAGTTCCTTTTCGCAACACGCAGCTTATCGATGCATCCGTTACATATTATACGATCAATCTACACGTATAATTTAAGCGAGTGTGTGTATATGATTGTGCCGCTCGTGTATCATGTTATAATAGAAAATAGAATACGCCGCGACGGTGGTGTACGTACATCGCTAGCGGTGAAATGAATATTTAAAACGGCTCCCGGTGAATATATCAGAAAAGTTTTTGAGTTTTTAAAACGATGACGAACGACGGTGTGTGTAAGTGTGTGTGTGTGTGTGTGTGTGTG
The DNA here is from genome assembly GCA_025469195.1 of Chaitophorus viminalis. Classification (NCBI taxonomy): domain Eukaryota; kingdom Metazoa; phylum Arthropoda; class Insecta; order Hemiptera; family Aphididae; genus Chaitophorus; species Chaitophorus viminalis. Next base: position 110,102 of record JAIPRK010000741.1, on the reverse strand, counting down.
TGTGTGTGTGTGTGTGTGTGTGTGTGTGTGTGTGTGTATCACCGTGTAGCTGTGGCCGGCTATAGAGTTCGAAAATGTCTTTTCGTGTACCGACAAATCTCC
>JAIPRK010000741.1:0-105000 GCA_025469195.1 Chaitophorus viminalis | reverse complement strand
CTATTCTACGGGGGTACAGCAGCTATCGGACGTGCGTCTGTAAACGCCAAATCACGCTAAAAAATTATCGGTTGTACATATATTGTATTATTATAATGTACGCGCATTATCGTGTGTTTTTGATTTTCGACGAAGCATGTGAAATCGTGTTTCTGTCGGAAAATCACGAGTTAAAAGAGAAAGTTTTCGAGCAAAATTTTAAAGCTGTATAATATAAAATAATAAATTTATGGGAACGCGTGTATATGCATAAAAGTTTATTAGAAAGAAGGATGCCATCTCCTTTATAAATTTACTCCCGCGATATAATAATACTAATTTATTTACGCACTGCACGCATAGTATTGCCGCGGTGTTATACGAAAAAAAATTGTCAGCAAAGCGAATAAATATTATTTTAATGCGTTTACTACACCGTATCTCTGCAATCGTGTACCTTTCTGTTCTGTTCGAAATATAGGCGGTTCGTATGTATACTGCAGCACGCCGTGGAATTACCTTTCTATTTGAAAAAGTAAACTCGTGACACGATGTGAATATTATAAAAATGAGATTAAAAACAAAATAAAATATGTAAACGATACGCGTGTATAGTTTTAGCATATATAATATATCTGATGCAGGATCGTGCGGTCAAGACGAAAGATACGTATTATATAATATAAATAAAACGAAAATCGCGATTTCAGACGGAAAATAATAATAATAACAGCTCTTAATACCTATTTATATAAAGTGTGCATGTCGAGTTAATATCATCGTGATGGGTGACCGCAAGGGTATTTTTGACTACCGCGGTTACGTCCATGTTTTTCGACTTGAAATTTGCATATGTCAGCCTATACCTAGATCATCAATAAATCTGAATTACCCACCTATCCTAGTACGAAATGTTATCTTACATTAAATTCATTCGTTGCTTTATTTATACAAATAATATATGTTATATTAACGAAACATTTATACGTTGTGTACGAAAATTATGTGTAGTCAGTTATACAATATTATAATCGGTATAATTTTCAAAGCATGTACTGTAATTTGTAACACAAGACGTATTATTTATTTATGGATGGAAAAAACACGCATATTTTCAACCGGATATTTACCTATTTGTGGTACAGAAACTTTAATAACTGTACGTTAAACGTTAAAAACACAAAAAATGTGGTTTTGTTTCAATTTTGATCAAACAAAATATACATATAATATAAATTTAAATATAATTATATTGTATTATTATAATATATATATATATTATTTATCACCACCGTATTACAGTGTAGTTATTCGTGTGAATATAATATCGTCGTCGCACCTGCAGTACGAGTATTTAAAAACTCTTATTTCTGATGCATTATTCAGTAGCAGCGTAAGCACGCGTGTTTCGATAGCGCTTCTAAACTTCCGGGTTCTACGCGTATTACATTTCGCGTGCGGTCTACTGCATAGAGCTCCTAAGTTCCCTGTCCCCGTACCCCTCACTCCCACGGAAAACCGCACAAATCATGCATAATATATCTTATAATGATGCGTACACGTCCGGGCGAGACGCATATTATACATATAATATATTTACCACACTCTTGGAATCTTTAGGTATATATATATACGTACAAGCATTACATTACACATATTTATACATTATATAGGTATACTTAAAGGATTTATTGTGCGCGCGCGAGCGTCGTCTCCTCCGCGATACACCCTCGGGAGTCTCGCAGCAATGTGCATTAGTTCCGAGAGAGAGAAAACGACATTGAGCGAGAGAGATGAACGCACGCCGTGTCCATTATAATGATGCGCGCGGCGACTTTAGGGCAATAAACGGGCGGAGAACTCTCGCGGTAATCCTCATCACGTGTGTTTTTCACGCGCGCCACACGGTCGGCGGCGTGTAAAATGCATAATACGTATTATTATAACTTAATAATAATAATAATAATAATATAAAACATAATGGTGAAGCGCGCGCACATCGGTATATGTGTTTAAATGTAAATAATATAATATTATGTACGCTATATATACCGCTGCAGTACCTAGATATATATTTAGGTATACCAGCTATGGGGGTCGCGGCGACCGGCAGCGGCAAAAATATCGAGATGGAGAAAAAATCCACGAAATCTTATTATTCTAATATAATATACAGATGCGTATTATTTAGAGAGTCGGTTGCGCACGCGGAATCTTATGGTTTTTTAAACGAAGGGCGTGTGTGGGTTCGCGATACGTGCGTGCGTATATAATTTATTTATAAGCGTTGCCGCTGCGGTAGTACGTACACTCTGTGCACACACACACACACACACACACACACACACAAATAGCTCACGGACGGTATATTAAAAACCATATGTGTTATCAAAACCGAAAAATAATAATTATACCATAAATACTGTACGCCCGCCCATGATGTTTTTCTACACGCGGCTACTTCTCGCGGTATATTATTCATCATTGCCGAAAACACCACCACTAATATTCGCTGCTGCTGCTGCTGCTGCATACGTGACGATCTCTGTACGATAGGACGTGGTTTTATTTATTTGTTTTTTCCATCAACCGTTTCATCACGCATCATCGCTCGGATGTCCATGTTCGTCGGTAATAATTATTATTACATACGTGTGCGCGCAATATCGATAACAACAACTACAGAATGCAGTATACTACAAACATACCGAATGGATAATTTATTTTCCAGTTACTCGCGAATTGAGTTATTACTTATTATGCACTGCAGCTTGTATACGCTCGCGCCACGCATGATAAATATATTATTTTACCCGCGGATCGTGCGTCTATCGTTCTCAATTATTATATCTTGTGTGTATAGAGATGTTCAATGTTATTATGATATTGTTTTGTTAAATCGTCGACATTTCCTTAAACGTTTGATTAACGAATTTTCCATCTACTACAGGTACGGCACATATAATAAATGTATTGTAAGTAAAAAGAAAATGTTTATGGGAAACTCGCACGAACGCTTATACACGCGGTCATTGTGCGCGTACATTGATAACAATCGTAAGACGTGTACACAAAACGCATGTAACGCATGTGACAAGTGTGAAGTTTTAAATTTGAAAGCGATCTCCGATCTCATTGTTGTTGCTGCTGTTGCCCTTGTCATTTCCGTCGTCCAATCTAATCTCGCGTCACAACTTTTTCTTCCCCTGCTCACGTTATTCTCCTGTGTATATGCGCGTTATCTCATTTACGCGGCAGACGAAAACTCTTAACTGACTTGATCCGCAGTCGGACCGAATACATAGGTATGTATTTATAACTATTATATTTATACATGCAGACGTCAGAGATATATTTTTTTTTTTTGTCGGTTATTCTAACGTCCGATCACAACGAGTAAACCTCCCCTCGTCTGATTATATCATATTATGATGACGTTATTAATTTTATGTTCGGTGCAAGCAGACCCCCGCCGTGGTACTACGCAGGGTAACGCATTTCATAAGTGGTCGTTGTCGCGCGCTTACTATAACGAATTTAAGCAAATACAAAACGTTTGAAACAAATCGTATAGTGCGGCTATAGAGGGTCCTACTGCGCGTAACCGATTGGCTAAACAATGCTTTTTATAGATGCCGTTTGTTTTCTATCCGCCATAATAGCCTTGTTTTCCGTATATATAATATATATTCATCATTATCATCACCTGCGACCGTCAACGTTGCTTTTCACCCTTGTCGTCTGTTTACCCGCACCGAAATCGAATTAAACGTTGGGATAAATAGAATGAGACAAAAAAAAAATCCTTAAAAAGAACCAAACCGTCGGCACCGCACTGCACTCGTGCCGCCGTATAATCCGGTGTGTGTGTGCAGTGCTGCGCGTAAATTATATAAACACAACATAGACGTACAGTGCGACTAAGGACTCGCACGTCCGGTTGCCGTCGACGACATTAACAATATGATATGATATATTGTAATAAATAATCGTTGGGTTTACGCGCGCACTGCAATATATTATTATGTAAGTAGTAGATATTTCATTCGTATAACTTTACACGCGACGCGAATGTCCTCCGTCGGTGGGGCCAGTGAGAGCGGTCGTAAACTTGTCAGCAACTGCATGCATACAATATAACGAATAATGCGATAATACTGGCTCGTTTTTCAACCCTTAAGCACATCGCACACCTAATTGAATGAAATCGCAGTGTGAGATGGAAAAAAAGAAAAATAATGTATAAAAACATATTCAATCACCTTTTGGATACCAAAAATCTGTCGACGAAAAAAAGTACAGCTTGCGTATAATATATCTTTGCCCCCATCCCTTATGTATATTTATTTATTTATTTATTATTATATTCTTCTTGTTTCTTGATTACGGCCTTTAAGACCATATACTGCAATTTTCCGAGTTAAGCTTAAGTCTACCTTACTCTATTTTTTCCCATATAGGGTCTGTATTATATATGATTTGGAAAATGGATTGAATTTTTTTAACCGGTCGCTTTATACGTTTCACAGGTGTCCGGCGATGTTGCGGTACAAGTGTTGTTGACGCGATAGCAGCGATGGGCCTGCCGCTATGGTTGTGGCTGCTGCTGGCCGCGGCGGCGGCTGTGGCCGGCGAACACGAGCGGCACCTGGACGTGTCGGAGTCGGCGCCCGTGGGCACGCGGATCGGTTTCATCGGTGACGGGTCCAAGGACAGCGGGCCGCCGTACCTGATCGTGCCGGTGCCGGGCAGCGCGGTGGACACGGACCTGGTGGCCGAGCAGAACACGGGCGAGATCCGGACGCGCGTGCCGCTGGACCGCGAGACGCGAGCGTCGTACACGCTGGTGGCCATACCGCTTAGCGGCGAGAACGTGCGCGTGGTAGTGCGCGTGGTGGACGAGAACGACAACGCGCCCACGTTCCCGGGGGCCGGCATGCACGTGGAGTTCCCGGAAAACACGCCGCGGGACACGAAGCGCGCGCTGAACCCGGCCAGAGACCTGGACCTGGGCGCGTACAACACGCAACGGTACGCGATCGCGGCGGGCAACGTGAACAACGCGTTCAGGCTGTCGTCGCACCGCGAGAAGGACGGCGTGCTGTACCTGGACCTGCAGATCAACGGGCAGCTGGACAGGGAGGCGCAGGCCGCGTACCAGCTGGTGGTGGAGGCGTACGACGGTGGCGTACCGCCGCTCAAGGGCACCATGACCGTGAACGTGACGGTGCTGGACGTGAACGACAATCAGCCAACGTTCAACCAAAGCCGGTACTACGCGACCGTGCCGGAGAACGCGACCGTGGGCACGAGCGTGTTGCGCGTGCACGCCACGGACGTAGACGACGGCGACAACGGCGTGGTCGAGTACTCCATCAGCCGACGACAAAGTGACCGGGACGGGTATTTCGCCATCGACCGGCGGACGGGCGTCATCACGGTGAACCGGCCGCTGGACTACGAGACGCGGGACGTGCACGAGCTGGTGGTGGTGGCCAAGGACCGCGGCGATCAGCCGCTGGAGACCACCGCGTTCGTGACGGTGCGCGTGGCCGACGTCAACGACAATCAGCCGGACATCAACGTGATATTCCTGAGCGACGACGCGACGCCCAAGATCTCGGAGCGCGCGCAGCCCGGCGAGTTCGTGGCCCGCATCTCGGTACACGACCCCGACTCCAAGGAGGAGTACTCGGACGTGAACGTGACGCTGCACGGCGGCGACGGCCACTTCGGACTGACCACGCAGGACAACATCATTTACCTGGTGATCGTGGCGCTGCCGCTGGACAGGGAGTCCCGGCCCAATTACACGCTGAGCGTGATCGCCACGGACGCGGGCAGCCCACCGCTGCACGCGTCCAAAACGTTCCATCTGCTGGTGACGGACGTCAACGACAACCGGCCCGAGTTCGCTGCGCCCGAGTACTGGGCCAGCGTGTCCGAGACCGCGGAGCCCGGCACGTCCGTGGCCCGCGTCTCGGCCACGGACAAGGACGAGGGCGACAACGCCGCGCTCACGTACCGGACGCGCGACCCTGAGCCCCAGTGGTTCCGCGTCCACCCGCAGACCGGCGTCATCGTGACGCGCGACCGTCTGGACTGCGAGCGCGACCCCGAGCCCACGTTCGTCGTGCTGGCCGTCGACAACGGGGCCCCGCACCAGCTGACCGGCACCACCACGGTGCACGTGACCATACACGACCTCAACGACAACGAGCCGATATTCGACCAGAGTTTCTACAACGTGCAGGTGTCCGAAGACAGAGCCGTCGGATCGTGCGTGCTAAAGGTACGTGGTCAATTATTATGTATTAGTGTTATAATATTTCGATGCTAACATTTCGCAAACTCTGCGATCTGTGACTTGAATGACGCACTGCAGCAGCGAAATCGGCGCATTTGTCTCGAGTTGTTTGATTATCATAGTTGGTCATCGTCCCTGTATGGACACGGGTTAGGTTAAAATTCAGTGTTTCCCAAAGTGGGCGATAACACCCCCCTTGAGGGATATCCAGGGGAGGACAATTGAATTTACAAACTTTATTGTTGGGGGAGGGGGCTATCATGGTAATACAATAATAATTTTTCATTGCACACACTTTTGTACCTACTCGTATACAAATATACATTTTTTTACTTAGGAAGGGGGTCCGTAAGATTTTTTTGTAAGAGAGCGGTTAAGATAAAAACTTTGGAAATCACTGGGTTAGATGAATAATATTTTCTAAAAATGTTGAAATACGGTTTCGTCGATATTTTTAACGTCTTAGGGTGGATTGTGCCATTACTCGATATACGTATTGACGAACCGTGTAAGAACCATTTGGTTATATTTATGAGCTCTACGACCGGTTACGAATCGGATATTATGTGTTTCGCATTTTCCGAGTCACTGTCAATATATAGATGAACATAATATTACTTTCCAATACGTTTACCATCATGTTCTAAGTCTATTTGCTGTGCACTCGGTTTTCGGTTTTTTTAAACGCTATTAAATATCTTTTAATCCCTTATCGTCTAATGCGTGTAGGGAAGAGGGGCGTGTTTCAATATTAAACGCCGTCTATTTAATAACACTGCTGGTGTGCGAAATAATATTAACAATATATATATACATATGCAATATAAGTAGTATCGAGATTTCGATTACGCGCAACGATTTCAAATGAGCATAATTTTATGTAGTAGTGTCGCGGTGACGGCGTTATTGGTCGTAAATAACGTCGCGGAAATAATACAGCGTAATCGCCGCGTGCGCCGTGTCGAATTTAAACTTTTACGACACTTCTGCGATCAACAAACGATTGCCGTTTGTTATTATTTTCCCTATATAGTATATACCTATTCATATATAGGTATAGGTAGTATTATTATTATCATTGCCGTCATCGCATCGCGTCGTCCGCCCGTCGTCCTCGTAACCCGTTTCTCGTGGTCCGTTTTTTTTTTTTTCGAGATTTATGTTTGCGCTCACTTTACAATAATAAATGTACGTGCACACCTATTGTATACATATACGCATTCGAATGATAATAATATTAATATGATTATAACGCGCGCGTATATTATGGTATATATTATTATTATTATTGTATTACAATATACTCGCTACCAGTGACGGTGCCGAGTTTAAACCAGTTTAATTAAACCATAATCGACCATGGCATATCACCGCAGCCACCGTCATAACTTCACTCGGCGAACAATGTGCGAGCACCCATACGTATAATATTTGTATACCTATATATATATATATATATATATATATATATATCGGCGGGCGTACCTATACATCATACACGCATTTATCGCGCGGTCGCATCGTGACGCGAAGTGGTTCCCCGGCGTTATTCGCGCGACATTTATCCAGTTTTGTGTAATATCTCGGTCGAATACCATAGCCATTATAATATATTATTACCACGTGGTGGTGGCGGCAGCGGCGAACACTACCGTATAAGATTTTCCCGCCATCGTCGAGCCGTATATCCGTAACAGTAACCGTAGTCGTCGAATCAATACACCATACGACGGGATATAAAATATACTATATTTTATACGTTACCTATTATTATATTTACGATAGTGATTATTATTATTATTATTATTGAGCGCGTCGGCGATATTTCGCCGGACGTCGTCGTCGGTCGGTTCACGTACCTATGTTGCGATATTATATACGCACTATATTATATGTATATATTGTACACAATCACGTCGGTGGATCGCGATTATAAATCGCACCTGTATATTATTATAGAACACACGGCCGACCGGCGGGAAGAATAATAAAAGCGGCCCATAAGATTTCATATTATTATCTTTAAAGGTACACACACACACAATATGCTGCAGTAGTACTACCTATACCACATCGACGTTGATATAGTACGCGCGGCGCCCATTAAGCCGGCGGTGCGGACGCGCGTGCCCCGTTCCTCGGAACTCCTCCCCGAAGTCCCCCCATTGTAGGCGGCGATCGTACACAGGTACTTATCTGCTCAGCGCCAAGCACCAGAAGCTAGCTAAGTCGCGCGTCCTCTTCGTCGTCGTCGTCGTCGTCGTCTACATGGAATTTTAATGGAAGTACATATTATTATATACTCGAATAATACTCATACACGTATATACGAGTATTATATACCCATATAGATGTGCCGTGGGGATAAAATGTGTTTTGCCACCGACGACGGTATAACTTATGTACATCACACGAGCACATAATGTATATACGACGGTGTGTGTGTGATAATATATAATAATATGGTGTGTACGTGTGCATATTATATATTATATTCGCTGCAGCGAGCATATGGTCGTGTGTGTGTGTGTGTGCGCGCGCGCGCCCATTGAAACGTCGTCGTCCTCCGCCCGATAACGGCCTACCGAAAACGCCCACGCCGGTAAATCATCGTCATCGTACCTGCACAGCCGTCGCACCATTGTTACGCTGCGTAGAAATATTATAATATATATTACGCGTATTCGCGTATTACACATAATAGTATAATACCCATATTCGCGTGCAATATAATACATAAGCGTTTATATTTTAACAAATCACAGCGAACGGTGGACGTTTTCGGATCATAATATACATAAATATATATATTTATAAGTACGCACTAGACGCGATCATCGATCCCGATAGTATCACCGGAGTATTTATTTATTGTATATACGTACGGGTGTCCTGTGCGCAGCTCCTTACTGCCGCCGTACAAGTCTGTTCGTTATTATGATTATTATTATCATCGTCGGTCGCGTGTTCTCCAGTGTCCTGCGTGCGCGTGCGCGTTTTTTCGCGAGGTGTGGGGCGAGCCGTCGAGTTATCTCTCGCAACAGTCGGCCGGCCCGGGCCGCACATAAATCACACGGCCGGCGCGCAAGCTCATTAAACGCACTAACTAATACCTATTATATTGTATTGTACATACGAGTTTCCGAAACGGCGTCGTCGTCGCGATAAATCCTTTTCGGCAGACTGCAGTACAAAACGGTCGTGGTCGTTGTCGTCGTCGCGTACATGCATGCACGCACTCACACTCAACTGCAGCTGCACCTCTCTCTCTCTCTCTCTCTCTCTCTCTCTCTCTCGAGCACTCGAATATTGTACTATTACTGTTACTCAACCCATGTGTTGTTGGTGTACCCACGGGATATAATATCATGCGCTCATATCATTTGTACTCGAGCACATATACATAGTAGATATCCATAACTGCAGTGCATATTATGATACTCGCTAGTGTTTCTTCTAAACCGTCTGAAAATTTAGCTTTCCCGAGTAAATATCTTCTCCGGAACGGCGGTCGTTTTCATGGTTCGTACTATATAACCCACTACACTCGGCGCTAAACCGTATAATATTTATATATACAAACGCAGCAATAACTTTCCCTGCAGCATACGTATACGTTAGCGTATAGTATAGTGAATAATTCGTTTCTGACGAACCGAGCAATATTTTTTCTTACGTAATCGACATTTGTTAAAATGTTAGTTTTAGGCAAGTTTCCAGCCAGTTCATACTATACACCCGCCGGTACGATTTATCCGCAATACTGCAATTTGTCACGGGGCCAACTTAAACGCTCCCTCCCTCTACCCAACCCTCTCGGTCAGAGACAGGTTTTCGTATTGAAGACAGGTTTCCCCGTTCATATATACGTATGATATTATATGCATTTTTTTACTCTGGGTCTCGCACTCGATTCGTATTTCGCCCCGGATCTTGCAGTGGATAATATATACATGCACATAGGTATATATATTCCAGTTGTCCGATCTATATGTGGTTGTAACGCTGCCGTGGTCGGGACTGCGGGTGTGTTGAGCCCGAGCAAAACCCAAAGTTCACGTTTATTGCATCGTCACGGCGCGTATGCCTATATAATATAAACGTATAAAACATCGGCGACTACGACGACGACTACGACGACATTCCTCCGTCGTCGTCGTCGTCGTCGTCGTTTCGCGCGCTCGCGCACGCTGTACCGGCAGCAGCCCCCCCCCCCCCCGCGCGCTCGGGAGACCCGTGCGTATAATATGTACATATTATACATGTATATACACGAGCTCGCCATTTTCAACAAGACCATTTTGTCGATTTACCTCCTGCATCACGAGCTGCAGCGTAGACCCGCTATATAATGCGAACACGCGCGCACAGGATCGTATTATTTATACACAATAGTATGTATATATATCGTATGCATTTATGCATATATATATTATATATGTAACGAGGAATAGTAGTGGTCGCGTAAAAGTATATATATACGCGTGTATGATCGTGACTGACTTTGGAATTCTATTACGTTTCGCTGTGTACGACGTATTTATTATGCGCGTTTTTGTATATATACGCGGTGCACCGTACCAATATATATATGCTATATTTTTTGCGTTATAAATATATATAAATCCAACTTTAGAAATATCTGCTCCGGTGCTGCGGCTCGTCGGTTTTTACGTTATAATATTGCCGCCGTCAAATTCCGGCGCAACTTATGCGCCACATATTATACTCGATCCCATAAAACGTCGTTTTTCGCGTTAACAATTTGGTAAAATATATATAACTAATCCGGGGAGCATAAAAAACCAGTGTTTTTCGCGGTCTAGGTGACGGATATTTGACCGACATAATATTAATATTATTATACATTACGCTGTTGCTGCTGCAGTGAGTTTTATGTGCTGCCTCGGTGATCTTCTTTTCGTTCATTAAACGCTGCCCGGACGATGATGATATTTCCAATATCTATATATGTATCATATACAACCACGCGCACCTAGAGTCTTAAAAACTGGTATATATATATATACATCTTTTACACGTTTTATATAATATGCTTGTATATATAATCGCCCCGCCGAGGGGGCGACGTGTCTGCTGCAGCGCAGTCGGTCGGCTTCGGCTGTCCGTGAATATATCAACCCGGTCTCGCAGCATGGGTTCCCGTCGTCTGCCCCGATGTTGTACTCGTATACTGTGAGTGTGTGTGTGTGTGTGTGTGCAAAATAATATGCATTCGTGTCTGCTGCAAAAAATTCGCGTGTCGGTCGTGATGATTCGTCGGGGATGTTAATAAACGCGGATCGTATACACCACAATGGTATGTGTACAATGGACACACATAGTAGGTGCGTATTGTAATATACTATCATACCACGAAGGAAAAGTTAGCGCGCGCTCGCGCGTTTGTGTGCAGAAAAAACTGCTAAACGAAACGCCGCCGGTCCGGCGAACGGTGCATTATATATTATATTGTTATCATTGTTATATGTTTACCTAGGTAGAAGTATAAGTAGTTGCAGTTGTATAGTAGTAGTCAAAGTCGCGGCCAACCGTCTCCTCCGGTGCAGTGTAACGTATAGGTTATATTATAATATGTATATATATATATATATATTTGTATTGTTCGACTATATACACGCGACTTACCTATATCACTATAATAATATGTACACCGCGATAGACCGTGTCGGAAACGCGACGACGGCATCGGCACGTGATTTAAAGAGACGCGTTTTATGTATATCGTTATACATATTATGCATGCGTACATCATATAGGTACCGTTTGCGCGTGTAATAATAACCGCCGCGCTTGTTCTCGACGACCAGATGAACATTCAATTAAAAATAAAAAAATAAAATACTATACGATAATAAAACAAACCACCGGCTGTAGCATAATATAACCCTTTTGGCCACCCATGAGGCACATCTGTCGGTAATTGTCATCGTAATTTATCGATGCACCGCGGTGACCGCATACTGAGCGCGTGCGTGCGCGCGTGTGATGCCGGTTCCGTATAGATTATATTCTTAGACAACGTGCGAAGCAATAATAACATTTAAATATCATATATACCTATACATACATAACATACTTGTATATCCATAATATACGCGCGCGTGTGTGTTTAATCGTTTAATTACGTTGTTTCGGTTCGTAGCTTAGAGGGGATTAGGATGAGGTAGGAGAAACCGCCGTCTGTACGATATGATATATTATTGTTATTAATAACAGTGGTCGCGCCGGTAAACCACATTGAGCACAACTTAACATTATTGCACGTTTACCGAGTGCAGTTTACACCTATATAATATACTTGTAATATGTGCATGGTCGCGAAAAGTCGATTGCAAGCGCGTCGTAGGTATTCTCGCGTTTTATCGGGTAGTTTTTAGCGCAAATAATATACAAATAATTGTGTATATAATACATATATATATATATATAATATACGACCGAGGACGATAAATACTATGTTGTCATGGTAATAATAGTAATGATAATATTATGTAGTACGCGCGTGGGCACTTGCGCACGTATGTAACGTAACGTACAACATGTATGTATAATAATTTAATATTCGATCAGAAAATCGTGTCGCGGGTTTGTGCGTTTATGCTATATTATTGCGATTCTAACGTGTAATAATAATAATAATAATAATATTATTATACGTTAGACTTTAATACACTATTGGTATTATGTGGAGTGTTGCGCGCGGCAACAGCAGCATCTACTCCGCGCGTCCGCTGCGCCAACACTATATAGTAATACGCAAATATAATATATATATATATATATATATGCCTACATGGAAAAAGTTCTCGCGACAATAATAAATGTGAGAGTGCGTATATATAATATAATAAAGCTATATGCACACACACACACACACACACACACACACACACACACACACACACACACACACACACACACACACACACACACACGGGTTTCCGGCCGTGAGTCGATCTACGCGTTCCGTTAAATTGCGCAAAAGAATATAATATGTTTATATATATTATTGTAAAGGAGAAAAAAAAAGATAGAAAAATGCACCTGTTTTTGCTCCGGTAAAAATATATTATAACTATATAGGATCATGCGGCGACCGGTATTACTATGTTCGTACAATATAATAATATATGTGTCAATTCGTGAACTGAAATAATATAACAAGAAATCCGCACGTAACTTCGTGTACGCATAATATACAAAGTTGCATATGTTTATACTATAAGTATATAATCCGTTATACTGCTTGTTCGAATAATAAAATAAAACCACACAATTGTAATTCCTATGTAAACCGTTCAGTACATTATTTTTATAAAGAAACTCGCGATTTCGAATAGTTCTGCGTGTACGAGATCGAAGAAGTATCCCTTGTGATACAACACCCTGTACGCATGCGCACGTAGCTCTTATATGTATGTAGGTATATAATATATATATAGTGTACGGCAGTGTGCACCATACACGACTACCAATATTATAATGGTATATACCGTGAGTGTGGGACATGAATATTAAAATTTCGATCAAGGCTGCACACCGTTAATTACCGCTCGTATACGTGACGGAATTGAAACCAATCAATCGCCGCAGCCGCCGCGCAAACCGGCAACTTTCATTGCAACTCGCGCGCGACCACACAGCATCCGACTACACCACACTCACGCGTGCGCACTCGTTTAATAGTGCCGAGACGCGTTGCCCCCCTCGTCTCTTGTGCCAGGAATTTATTTCTATATCGCAACAACGGGACGACCTTAGAAACAACACACACACCCGTATCATTAAAAAATAAAATACTGAAATCCATTTTACGGCGATAAATGCGCGAGTATATACCTATCTATAATAAACCCAGAGCAAATAAATCGTTATAATTATTACACACGCAACATTTATGCATTATAATACTTGTATTATACACGAGTATTATATTTTATTTTTATTATTACGATTATGTCGATCGGGAGATTTACGTCGATTGCGTGATATACTTATATAATAATAATATAATACGCACTCGGGTTGCGGCGGGCGCATTTATTCTATTTCGCGAGTGCCATATTAATATATTATATATTATATTTTATTCTCCGCGGTCTCGGTTATATACAATATTATGCACGCCGTGGTAATAAATTAGAAGAAAAATGATCATTTTTAAGAATCACCGACGTACCCGGAGCCACGGAATGAATGAGTGAGAGAGGAATGAGAGGGAAGAGAGATCGGATGGAAGGAAAAAAAAGGAGTTAATAATGTCATTGGACCGGTTATGTGCGATCCGCGATCACCACCTCTGCCACCGGTGCAGCTGCGTCCGCGCTGGATCTGGTGCAACATCCCGACGACAGTTGTAACTTCATAATATTGTTATTATCATTTCACTATTATTATTATTATTATTATTATTATTATTGTTATTTTAATAGCTGTGCGTTTGCCGCGATGTCATTAGTATACGATAACTCGGCGTGCAAGAGACTGGTTAGCCTGTGCGCAGCTTCGTCACCTCGGGGTGGTGGGTGTATCGCGATAACGTGCGTGATTATGGTCGGCCGCGGGGCTGTTGCATAGGTGTTGTTGCGCGTTGCTGGGCTGAGTTGTATGCGATCGAGTGCACTGGATATCACCACTGAAACCCAGTGGCGGCCTGTAGTACGTGCGTTTATATACGTGTGCGCGGAGATACGTCTCCTCGGGGGTATAAAACGATAACGTGCGATTATTACACGACATTGCTGCTGCGTCTGCATGGCCGCTGCAGGTTGCACATCCCGGTCGTAGGTGTTGTACAGGTTATACACGATCGCCACTAAAACCAAGTGGCGGTATATAAGTACGTAAACGCGCGTACGTGTGTGTGTGCGGCAAATAATCGTATATTATACGTATATACATAATCGTACGTTTGTTCGCGATCCGGCGAATATTGTCGTTGTCGTCGTCGTCGTTTCCGCGCTGCACGGTTTGAGGGGTAAAACTCGTTATTTAGATTAATAGCCTCGGCGTGAATCGTGAAAGTGATTACGGGCGGCTGTTATCTGCAGCGCGATCTTCGCTGGTGCGCAAAACTGTTTATCTATAAATTACTTAATACGTGAGATGATCAGATAGCAGATGCATGGGTTGCGACAGCGTGTGCAGGGCGACTGCAACACCGGCAGAGCGGGTAACGTCGTCGCGTCCTATATAATCGTTTCATCCGGTCGCAAGTATACTGTACGTATAATATTATAATATAAGAATGCAACGGCCGCGTGATCGTTTTCACACCTACCTACACGTACATTCATATAAAAATAATACACAATTATGTGCGTGCGTGAGTATGTGTGTGTGTATACCACGCTCACAGTATGTACAAGCAATCGGGCTGCGTTATAATAATAATGATAATAATGTATATGGATGGTGAAGAATTTTCGGTTCGTGAACGAATTTTTTTCCATTATTATTATTATTATTATTATTATTATTACGTTTCGTACAGTTTCTGGTACATACGTGCTGAAGTGTATACAGTGAAAGAGGGAGGGGGAAGATCGATTCCGGTTTTAATATAATATATATATATATATGTACGAGCACGAATAATATAGTCTCTCCATACTTATAATAATAATGAAAAAAATAAAAATGAAAAAATCCGCGATATATTCGCCGCCGCGCGTACGTAACTAATAACATTCGATAAGAAAATAATTAGAAGCATTCTAATGGTAGGGTACGCGAAACGGTACACCGGCCTTTCGGGCGGAGGACGAGGTGGCGGAGATACAAATCCAATCACTGCAATATGATGTTGTTATTATTTAGTGGTATCCGCCTCGGGCTTTCCAATCTGGTTTTTAATGTAATTTTTTTTTTCCCTCTACGCCCGGTCCTCTCCTCGTCGCCACGCCGCAACGTCGGCTGCATCATTCTGCTTCAGTTATCAACCGTAGTCCGCGTAAGGCACCCCCACCCTTTCCACCCGCGATCGAGCTGTCGTTGCCAACACGTCATGCAGCATAAAATATGACGGTGCGGTGGTGGTGCGCGCAGTCAACTAGCCGGGTATATCGGATTTCCGATCGACGTCGCATCGGACCGCAATTTCGTGCAGAGACCGGATTGCGAAAATTTAAAAAGAAAAAGAAAATCGTCTTATTATAATAACCCATACGTGCGTTCAAGTCGATGTTTTCCTTTCAATACATCGGCTTCTCACTGTACAGATATGACGCGTGTTGCACTGTACACACACACACACACTCGTGTATATAATATTAAAATGTATGTTGTCATTGCGTCGTCGCTATGTATATTATAATACACTCGAACATTATTAATGCGTTTAAATTATAAATATATATAAAATACGCGTCTTATATACGATGCGGCTGAGGTAGAATTATTTAGCAATCGGCGGTGCCTGGGGGGGATGAGATTATATTATCTCACGATATATAATAATGTATTCGCTTCGGTGAAATGTATGTACGATTTTGACATCTTGCTAACAAGGCTTAAAATTTCCGGTGAGAAGGTTTAAGCCCGGTGGTTACCTCATTCCCAGCATAATACGCCGCCAACAAGTATAAGCGCATGCAAACCCGGTGAAGTCGAGGAAGTATGTATATATATATATATATTATAATACTATTGTGGATGTTGTATGTATGCGTGCGTAGCGGTGGGTGGGCTGTGGCTACATCA
Source organism: Chaitophorus viminalis (assembly GCA_025469195.1). Lineage (NCBI taxonomy): Eukaryota > Metazoa > Arthropoda > Insecta > Hemiptera > Aphididae > Chaitophorus > Chaitophorus viminalis. The sequence goes on along the minus strand of JAIPRK010000741.1, from coordinate 87,989 downwards.
TGTGAGTAAAGGGGAAACAAGAGGGTACCAGTTGATGAATAGGAAATGTTAGTGGATATAGGGGAGGGGTATTACGATCTGCAGGAGAAAACCAACAAACAAACGTTGTTTGTTATTCGTTCGCTTCGGTTTGTATGGAAGACATCCTAACGTACAAACGTCCTTTGCGCATAATATATTTATATAGTAAAATACTGTACTTACATAACTGATTGACCAACGTTTCGCCGACGTGCATACATTATACACGAGTGCATCGAGGTCGTGCCATCCGACTCGACTATGATCAAAACACTCTCGATGCATCACAATAATGCATGTTTATCTTACAGTTTTTTCTTTCGGTTTAGGAGAAAAAAAAATGACCAATATATATGTATTATATAATGTTATTTTCATCAACAGTTGGTTCCTCGAAAGCACATTGCTGATGATTGTAGATGACTCGTTGTATAGGTACGCCGTAGATACCCGATGTGGTCTCGTTTAAATCGTAACGTCATTATGCGTCTCATATAATAGTCGATTGGGAACGTAAAAATCTCGTAGAAATCGCCAAGTACAAGCGGCGCAAACTGACGCCATAATCCTCCCTCCGGATCGCTACAGCGTAATAATATTGCATTATACATTGTACATAATATCATCATACACTTGTATGACGTACACTACACATATAGGCTCTGAATTAACGGTGCGAGCAATGCGTCCACGCGGTCTAGTCGCATGATAATAATAATATGTGTATATTATAGGTAGGTGGATATACGCACTGTTGTAATATTATTGTGCACCTCGTGCAGCGCGCGGGGGGAAAAAATCCGAGGCCTATAATACCGCGCAGGCCGGAGTAAGTGCGTGCGTGAGCTAGTCGTCGTCGTCGTCGGCGCGCGGAGGTATTTAAATAAACAGAATAGAATCGGCTGTGTACCCATACACGGCGGACAGCGGTTACGACTCACGATAAATCTAGATAACCTTGAAGTGTCCGTGTGCCATTCGATGTATATAATACGCGTCGGCATACCCACAGGTCGTCGTCAGTCGCTATCATATATATGTGTGTGTGTGTGTTTGTGTGTGTTATAGAAAGCCGCAGTGGTGGTGGTGGTGCTTTCCACTAGGGATTATTTTTTTGATTTTTTCTTATGAAAGCCCTTTTAGGTACATCAGGTGCAGTGAAACCTCGGTATCTTGAAATTTCTGTAAGTCAAATTTTTTTTATTCGGACCCTATCATTCAGTTATGTTTTGAATTCTCTCGGTAATTCATAGTTTCGATAAGTCGATTTTTTTTCTTTTTGTCTCCTGCGACTTCGAAATACAGAAGTTTCACAGCATACTGTAGTTCGGTCTTTTGACACGCGATAATATTAAAATGAGGGCTAAGGCGACTTATTATATAAACTTTCACGTTTTCCAACAATCGTTCAAAACGTTACCAAGTTCTGTAGAACATTGTATCATAGTAATAAATGAATTTAAGGCAATCATTTTTATTTTGCATGTCTTGAAGAGTAAGACATGAAAATAATTAATAAATTAGGTTTTTAAGTGCACATTTTAATATTTTTAAGGATATAAATGCATGCATATTTTAAAGATTTTAGGAGCATCGCGATTAGCCCCTAATTATAATATATATATATATATATATTACAATAATAATATTGCAACTATTATTATAATATGATGGTTAAAACGACAGTCGCGCTCTTATAGATCACGCGGTAGCCGTTGCGTGCGGTGCACACGCGAATCTTTGGCCGCGGGTGATAACCGCAAACGATATAGATGGAGGGTCGGTCGGTGGTCGTAGGGCTAAGCCATCGGAGGGGGGATGGCGGCTTCTGAGCACGCACGGTAGCCGTTCTGGCGGTAAAGCTGCCTGGGGGCGGACGGCCGTGGTCGACGAGAGTGAACGGCGACGGCGGCTACTTATAGATGTTATAATATACGCACTCTGTATGCTGCTGCAGTATTGAGTATACGATATGTATACCTGCAGTGCGCGTGAATTGTAATGTAATATATTGTTTCACATACTATAGTAGTAATACAAATTATGTGCGAAACGAAAGAAAATAAGAACTCAGCGTAAATAACATTCATCCGGTGTACTTTAAGCCCACGTGCGTGTTTCACTCGTGTTTTATCATGCAATGGTGCTGTACCTATATTATAATATCCTATCGCGGGGTGAGTGATGAAAATGTAAGTTTCAAAGTAAAAACGCCGAACTGCACAGCGTTCATTAATAATAATTCCGGCACGATGACTTATTGTGTTGTGTTCACCGCTACCGCCGTTTTTGGTCTCGTTAGATCCGAGTCGTAGGTTCACTACAATATTACAGCCGTATGTGTGCTGCGGCTCGCGTGAATAATGACCGCGACGTAATGAAGTTTCGGTGGCGGAAACTGCGGTGGCGGCGAGAGAGTAAAAATTCCACGACTGATGGCTGGCTCCCCCCATAATGGGTTTTGAATGGACCAACGCCCGCCGCAATGTTAATCGCTTTTAGGAGATATAAAAGGTATATATACACAAGAACGCAGGTGATGATCTATGCGCACGCCGCCCGCCGTACCTATAGACGCGTAACATTACGACGTATTTTAGGCTTTCTGTTACCGCGTGTGTCGCTAAAACGCTACCGCGGTATATATAGGTAGGTATACACTATGGGCACAACATGGAGTTCATCGGACCCGCGTTATATTCCGCATCGGCCGGTATTTCTCCGGTGTGTACGTACACGGTTACACATCATATACACGCGTCGACTCGATTACCGAGGCGGCGGCCGTATTATATTGTTTACGTGTTATGGGTAACACTATGTATACGCGCGAACCCATTACGCAGTGCGCATCATGACGATATTTCGTGGCGCGTATTACGTGTATTATGTAAGAATATAATATAAGCGCGTCCGTTTACGACCTGCAGATATCGACCATGCCAATTTGTAGTTACATTGTTCTTTTGCCCTTGAGCTGCGTGTACGCGCGCACATCAATAAACGAAATCCTGCAGAAGGCATATAATTCGTCTCCCGCGACCGCGTTCATCGCGCAGCAGACGATGGTCGATTCATTGTGCGCGTACCTACATTAGCGAAGAGGTATATAGCGAGGAACGAGAAATAAAAAATAAAAACCGTTTGAAATGCTGCCGTCCGATCGTCGCCGTACGCACGCGCGTGCAATAATAATTATAGAAACAATACTATCATCTTTGACGACGGTGGCGAAAACTGCTGGCTGCTAATGCTGCAGCGAGGAATAAATGAAATCGATTAAAATCCGTTTTGTTTATCCCCCGTGCGTGGATAAGAAAAAGCAAACTACTGCTTCTGGAGGAGTCGACTTGCGTGGAGATGAGAAGGGGAGTCGTGGCTTGAACGTCGTGGGGTGGGCGTTCATAAATCTCGCGGATTGATGCGCGATGTGTCGGAGAGCCGCGGTAGTGTTGGAGGAATAGACGGAATATAGCGTATATTATCGAGATAGCGGAAGAGAGAAAATAGGAGTGAACATTACAACGATTTCTCCCAGGTATAGATACGTAGCGTATAATGTGTCTGCAACGTGCACACAACCTATACACATCTATTATTATACATATTTCATATGGTGTGTTTATTATTATAATACGGTGTGATGCTCGTACACGCATACGTATATGAAGCTACTCCTATGAATGTATGTATGTATATGACGTACGATTATTATTATTCATCTGTGGTATTTGGCCCAACTGCCACTGCCGCGGACGTCGCGTGTGCGTATACGTATTCGTATATATATTATACACGTACATGTATATAGAAGCTGGAGGCTGACTATTTCACACTTGATCCGGCGCATAACACGTATATATATACGTATTACATACACGTCGCGCTGTGCATCGTCTATATACCCATTATACCTTTTCCTGGATATATATATATATACGTATATGCGTATTTACGTATAATGTTTCGTATGATATTATATATTATACTATAATACACCTAACCTCTTCTTTGTGCACACAAAATTACAACGACTACGACTCTGTATGATTCTAGTGATTCTAATAGAATAATATTACACGGGTATAATATGTGAGCTGTGTATGTGTGGTGTGTAGACGCGAGAATATAATATAATATTTCATTTTTTAGCCAAATTTTTTATGCATAAAATAATTCGTTATCGAACATACTTATACTATATTTAACATTCAGACCTAATTTTATTATTTTATTATATTGCAAAATTGTTAATACCATTGAAATCATAAAAGCTCAAAGAGGGTTTCACCTGCTTTACACTTCCTGAGTAAGTTTGTCACATTAAATATTTTTTGTTACTCACTATCCTAATGATTATTTCTTGACAAGAATATACATTCTGTGCTTGCCAATTTATTAAGAGAACAATGAATATGGAAAATTATTAATATCTATTGATCTATCTATATTGATCTATTGATATAGTAGGCTTATATCTATCTATATAAGTAAAATATAACAAGATAAAAATATAAAATTCAAGTAACATAGTGTAAAAACTTAAATTTAAACACAATGTAATTAATAGCCTCTACTGCCGAGTTGTATTTTAGTATCTATAAAAAAAAAGACAATAATATATTTATTTTGAAATATATAACACTTGATGAATATTTTTATAGTGAAATTGAGAAGGTGGTGGTAGTTATATAGCGAATTGTGAATGATTCTTTTACTTCTGTAATCAATTTGCTTGTCATCAAATTGTTAATTATTTGCTAACTTTTTGCGTTTCATAAAAGTACTACATAGTGAGTAGGCTATATAAATTTGGCCCACCCACACTTAAAAAAAATGAAAAATACATATTATTAAAACAATATATATATATATATATGACCAAACCAGATTCGTCTGGTAACTTCGAAATGGTCAATTTACAAATGTTGGGAATTAACTTACAAAAATGTAGAAATAAAGGGCTATAACTTACAATTTATTTGGAGCGATTTGGCTTTGGTGGGGGGTTGCCACTCAAATTTGAAAACCCTCCCCTGGCGAAATCATCAACTAACAATTTATTTGAAACGATTTGGCTTTGGTGGGGGGCTAACTTCACAAGCGTTATTCACATATCATATATTATACTTTTCTACACCTCCTAGAGGCTTGAACTCCTAGAAACTTCGAAGAATCCTAAATAATAAATACCATACAATAAAATGATTAAATAAATAATAATAAATAAATAAATAACAATAAATAATTACATACCATACAATTTCAACGACGCGCAACCAGATGTTTTGCATGTTTTGACATTTCTAATCAAACTTTACATTCTGACCTGAAATTTAAAATCATTTAAAAAATCAGAATTCGGATTCCGGTTACAATAAATATGATCCCACAGATATATATATAATAAACTAGATTGCTAACTCGTAATAATAAGTGAAGTTTACTGTCCGCCATTTTTGTGGGAATTATGTGTATTATCACAGTCTTATCAACAATGAATATTTTGAATACTGATTATATTCTGTGTAATGACACGATTAGAGATATGTTATATTTATAATGCATTAATGCACAGATCACAGATATATATAATATTCATATCTTGGTGTAATTTAATGAATTACAATGATTTAGAGATTATTGTCTTAATTGTATATGAATGTATAAAATCTATAATATGAAATGACAAATGTGCTTTCTATTATTCTATGTATATCGTACTCCTTACTTTGTTTTTATTTATGTTCCTATGTACCTAGGATTAAAATTTAAATGTCTCAGTCTTTTTGTGTGGTTGGATGTAGAAGTGTAGCTGGTAAAGCCAAAATGAAGTTTTTTAGGTAGCTTTATTTATGTTGTTATTTACTGAACATTCTTAGATTTTATTCAGTCAATTATTGTTTAAATAACTGATTAAACTTATTGATATTCTGTAATTTTCCATCTAACAAAGATCTACAGGCTAAATGGGTTGATGCTTTATGTAAGGGAAATTTTGTTCCTTCATACCATTGTGTATGTAGCTTACATTTTACATTGGATAGTTTTGAAAAAACTTCATGGTAGATCGCTTCCTCATAGTGTACCCTGGGCAACGTCAAATGCAACTTCGATGGCAAAATATCTACCAGCTTTAGTGGCATACAATCATATTTTGATTTACTATTTTTGTAAAAGTAGCTACTACTATTATCTGGCTTTTTCGCGGCTTTTGCACTCATTAACATATTAAATAAAATAGTTGATATATATATATATATATATATAAAATAAAAAATTAAATAATTTTTTGAGTAGATGATAACACTATGTGTAACTGATAAGATTATAATTCCCACAAAGATGGCGGAAATGATAGCTTCATTCATTTCAATGGTAAGCATATCACAGTTAGCAATCTAGTTTACTATATATATCTGTGTATGATCCTCCTCATCCAAATATCCAAAACCAATACATATTTGGTAAAATTGAATGTTCTGAGTATCGCCTTGGGCAGCTTCGATTGCTTCAAGCTGGAACTATATCGATTTGAATCTAGTTATTTGTTATTCCTAATCTAGCTTATTTTTTTCGATGGCCCCTCGCGCTTACGTTTAGGTATATTATTTTGACACGGAAAAAAATAGTACTTCGTATGTTGTTCGGATAACAAATAACGCGTAATAATAATATTTAAAAATATTTTTTAGTTTAATATTTTTTTTTTTTTTATTTCTGTATTCCTCTTTCGTCTTCGGTGACCGTATCTATATACCTACAAGTTGTATCAAACCTGAGACTTATATACCGAACGCGCATAGCTGTAATTAACAGACGTGTACAATTCGCTGCAGTAAAGCTAGCACGACGTGAACAAATCCCGGTTATCCATCATCGTCTTCCAGCGGCGAGTTCCTCGGATCCCTTAGGCGTAACGATGGCTGTGGAAGAGGACGAGCGTTAGCTTGGCGCAACGAAACTACACTCACGGCTCCTCCTCTGTCTCTCTCTTTTGAGAACGCGTTAAAGTGAGAGCACAAGTAATTTATTGTATTAAAATATCGTTTTTTTTTTCCTCGATCACATACATAATACGTACTTCGGGTAAATTCGAACGCAATTAAACGTGCCTGCGCTATAGTAATACTAATTTTTCATCGGTCCGTCGGCAGAGCTAATACATGTACATACCATATAGTTACTGGAAATCGTCTTAAAATGATTATTACACAACTAAAATGTTGCCCGTGACGTATATGGCAGCGTGTGTATCCTTGACGGACGACGTGAAAGTATAATATTATCTACGACAACGGGTGGAAAAGGGATAGAAAAAAATTTAAAAAAAAAAAATCACTTGCGCGGACGACGGTGTGAAAAATCTCTCTGTATATTATATACACGAGTGACTGTGCTGACAATGTGTGTGTGTGTGTGTGTGTGTGTGTGTGTGTGTGTGTGTGTGTGTGTGTGTGTGTGTGTGTGTGTGCGCGCGCGCGCGCATGGTTGGGCGGTAGCGGCCGAACCGACACGGCCGCGAGAGAGTGAGGCGACGCGAGCGAGAGCAGCTCGAATGTAAAGGGGAATCCGGTGCGGTGGAATGCAATGCGTCGATGTGGAATGCGCGCGCGGCGGTGGCGGGGGACACGCAACAACACGACTACGACGTAGGCAGATGTCCGAACCGGCAACGGTGCTCGTCTCTCGGCCGCTGCTCCGTGTTGACTGTTCGTGGATGCTGTCACACCGGTGTCGTCGCCCGGGCCCCGTACCGCGTTTAACTTTTTTTCTCCGTTTTAGTTTTATTTTTATAACATTGTTTATTGAAAATTAACGCGGTCGACCAACAACAACAACAACAACAATAATAATAATAATATATTCGCAAATAGTCCAAGGATCGTCGCGACCGTTCGCCAGGAGTGAACGGCTGTAACTGCAGCAGCTGCAGTCTAATATTGTAGTCTCAAAAATTGCATTTTAAATAAATAAGATCCGTAAATGTAAAAACTGTACTCTGCGCCTCGGCCTGTTCTGTAATAAAATAAAATAATATTATAGCAGCTTTTTCTTTCACGTCGGCCCGACACAATTTTATTATTATTATTACAGGGGGCCAAATACTTATGTATACCTATACTATATAATTATGCGTGTACGTTTTTCGCGGGACGTCATCCCTAATAGATTTACCCTATATCGCCTCCCTATGATGATCACCCGTCCGGAGACGTGCCACGCAGGTGTATCTGGGTGTTCAAGAGCCGATATTTTAAATTCTAAACGGAATAATGAATGTATTGGTTTTACAATGATATGTTTTTTTTTTATCTACGGCGACACTTTTTAGAAAAGTAAAAGTCCTTCGATTTTCTTATACGGCAACTTCTCAGTAAGAAAGTGAATATAGTTGGTACTTTGGTGTTTGGTACGTGAAAAGTTAAAAGTTTTCAATAGTTATACGATATTATTTCCATAAGCGTTAGAAGATCAAATATTAACAAAATATTACAATTCAAATATAATATTGTATATGTACCTTACCTATTCTAGACTAACAAATCATCTCCGTTCAGAATCGTTTTTCATATACAAAGATACCTAGCATTGCATTCAGATTTAATGTATCCATTATTATAACCTATCCTATGAACGAGCTCGCTAGTCCATCCCCTACTGTACAGCAGAGCGAGTCCCCGTCCGGTTCATTTTTTTTCTCTACACTCACTTTGCGCTCGTCTCCGATTACGTGAATCCGAAGGGTCGACATTGCCACTATATAGTCTCGTGATATATACGTGTTATACGCGACAGGTGAAAGACTGCGCGCGTTATTCATTTCGCGAACAATTAATATTATACGTATTAGCTGCATTTCCCACGTCGTCGTAATCCCGTATTGTGAATTCACGCTATTCCCTACTATACTGTTATACATCGTACGGCATATGTAGTCCGAGTTTTCGGTAGCCGACGACTTTCACCGGGACACCCTCCGGCCGCTCCATGTACCAGAGCCCGTCCGCTCCGCGTGGCCGAATGGTACATCTCTCCATAATATACGCTCGTTTGATATTGTTAATGAAGAAAAAATTTTAAAAAAAATAATCCGACGAGACCTTTGCAGGCTACGCACGAGGGTTATGCTCTCGGGCAATAATAATAACAATAATAATAATAATCATAATGATATGATAATACGCCCTGTGCAGCGGCAGCAACAGCAGTGTATAGAATATTATACAGTACATACTTATATATGTACACAGAGTCGGTTGTTTTCCTACCCGTACCTATGTATAACTGCAGTATCCGTTTGCCCGTTATAAGTCCTCTTGCGCGTTCCATCCGACCGTGTGCGTGTGTGTGTGTGTGTGTGTGTGTTTGTACGTATATTATATTGATGTACATATATATACATATTTGTGCGGTGTATCCGCCGCCGCCACTGACTGTACTTGGGTGCGTGATGCGGAAGGGTAACGGCGGCGGCACAAGGATTTGCGGGGAAGAACGCGACCGCCGTCGACGGGGAGGTGAACGCGGTCGGGACGGTGTAGGCATGAAGAAGGGCGGGGAGCGCACAACAAACCTGACTCGGGTGTACGCCGCTGCCGCCGCCACCGTATCCATTACACCATTATGCTAATATTTTCAACATCGTTTTCATTTGTAAAGTATAACCAAATGAAATGCGAGATAAAACTTATATACATTTTTATCTGTATTTGTTTGTATATACGTGAGTGCGTTTATGTAAATGATATTGTATGTGTGTGTGCGTATGAAATTGCAGCAGCGCACGCGGTTCAATGAGCTTGCGGCTCAGAGGAGACAAAGACCGACAGGATATAGGTGCACCCTGTACATATAATATGAGTGTATGTGTGTGTTGGAACGAGACCGATCACAGTGGTTGTACTGTTTTTGTATACACACACTCGCACACATGTACACGAAGTCCCCGCTAAAATGAATAAAAATGTATAATATTATATGTGCGTGTGTGTCGTGTTTTTTAACCTTTTTTTTTTTAATTTTTTTTCTTTTTACCCTTCTTTAGATGTACCGCGATAATATTATTATACTATTGCTACTAGTGATTATTGGCATTGCTATTATTAGGACACTGAAACTTCGCGATTCGGGACATTTTAAAATGCCCGCGATTATTTGTTTTTCTAATATTATTCGTAGAAACCTTCGTATCTATTCGTATACGACTTGTGGTCATCGTTTTAATGATAAGAATAATAATAATAATAATAGTAGTAGTAATAATAGATCACGGGCATAGACGTATAAATTAAGTTTATACTTATGTCTGCACGATCACGGTCCGCGGCGCAGTGTGTTCAGAAATCGATCAAATTCGTGTGCAAGCAGGTAATTTATTTTAGTATTTTCCATCAAATGTATCTTCCATCGCTCGCTCGGATCCATTGACTGAATCTCGATCCTCGGTGGTTTACAAAATGGCACACGATGCATTTTGTGTGTGTGTGATAAAAATGAAAAAAAAAAACCGAAGGACCGAGCAGAAAACACGCACGCTGCTCTTCTCATGAACAGCGCAACTAATTAAAGAGTCCGTGCGCGCATACATAATATAGGTAGTATAATATATAGAATATTTAGATAAATCTGATCCATGTCTTTCGAGCAGCCATCTCTCTTGCGCCCGCGCGGACCCTGTGTGATCCAATTTATTTTTATGGCCCCGGTGCGCGGAAGTTTAAACGCACGAGTATACATGTATAATATATTATTATATTTATATATATATATATGTACGTACCTGTGTATAATAAAATAAAAAAAATTAAAAAAAATAATAATAATAATGTAAAAAAAAAAAACTAAAATATAATAGAAATTGAGCTCAGCCAGTCGCGCGCGCACAGTCCGATTAAATTATCAGCAATTTAGTATAAATATATTTTTCGTTTATTTTTAATTATTATTATTATTAATATTATTATTATTTCGGTTTTTTTCTCCTTTTTACTTCTGCTCCATTGCTATATACGGTACGTATACACTCCCGCGACGACATACCGGCGGCGGCGTACACATGCAATTTGTGTTTGAAGCACGTTTTCACTTCACGCCCGTCCCTATATATATATATACATTACGTATACGATGAACGTGATGTGGCTGGTATATGTGCGCGCCCGTATGTCTGATATTAGCCGGAGAATTTATTAATTTTTTCCCAAATACGCGTCCCCCTCCCCACGCCACTGTACACACACCTCGACTAAGTCGCATTATACGTACACATATATTTATATGTATAACGGTTCTCGTGCGCGACCATATTATACATTTATAATAACATACTACATATTGTTTTTCTTAGTATAAAAAAAGTCTTTCTTTCTCTCTCTCTCTCTCCGGCGTGTCAAATACTTGTCGTCTTCAACACGCGCACGGCGCGCTTATACACGAGTGATGACAGAAATTTCGAGTGCGCACCCGCACCGCACTCTACCCACCCACCGATCGAAAACATTATGTGTATATACGTATGGTAACGCACTTCCCTACAGAGATTCGAGCGGTCGGAACCCCTCATGGAGGACTCGGCGTTTGAAGGCTCGCGCGCTCGCGATACGTCCTGCGGCGAAGGACAATATTCAGGTGTTGTGTTCGCCCAACAGGCGGTCGTCGTCGCTACGTGCAGTATATATATATATATATATATGTATACGTATACGCGTTTTCTGCGCGTATTCTCATTATTCCACACGCGCGTTGTTGTTACTATTATATTATTATCAACACCCGGTCCCTGGATTTATTTTGTTTACTTTTTTTTTTCGTTTCTCTATCCCCCTCTCCCACCCACTTGGACGTGTTTGTATACATACAGCATAGGTATAATAGTATGTACATACTTTTATATTATACGTATATATATATACATGTAAATAGCTGAGTGTATGGTGTAGATACACCACCGCGCGCTTCCCGAAAAGAACTGATAACCCTCAAAGACCCGGCTCTGTTCTTTAATCCTTTCCGACGAGTGCCGTCGTCGCCTGCGCGCGCCGCCACCGACATCAACACACACCGCCGACGACGACAAACATTTTAATATGCGCTCTCGCGGTGTACCTCGTCCTGTGTGTACACATACAAACAACCTGGTTTCGGTCCGTATGTATACAATAAAAGTTTTACCCGTCGACCTTCCCACAATGCTATGCCATAACATATAATATCCAACTGCATGAGTATATAGGTAGGAGGTACCTAACGTGTATGCGACACTACTAAATCATGCACATTATTATACTATGAGCGTATAGTTGTCAAATTTCTTGGGGGGAACCACATACTATAATTATCATCATCATCATCGGAACATAACAAACAATAATATAAATGTATTTGTTCATCATCTCGCGAGATGTGTGTCTTTATTATCATATCGAAACGTTTGTCGTATAGTCGTTTGCGTAATACATATATATATTTATGTATAATATAATGTAATAATATAGTGTATACTATTACATCACTTGATCATATTATTATAAGGCATTCGAATGCGTAGTAATAATAATAATAATAATAATTGTTCGGGGGCGAAAACAATATGTATAAATATAGGTACAATCTCGCGCCAAACGTCGTCCACTATACACTCGCGCGCGATATTATACTTGCACGTTTTAACGTTACTCGGCGAAATAATCAATATATAATATATATTATGGTGATCATCACGTAGGTTTCGATAAATCGATAGAGCTAGAACATCAGTTGTTGCTTGTTCGCTGCGTATACGCTCACAATGATTGTGTTAACCATAGACAGACGATAAACTCTAATTTAGTTTGTATGTATATGGCGTAGAGAACTAGGAAAAAAAAATTTTTTGTCGTCTCAAGTTTACACACACACACATACATACGGAAACTACTTAAGTATTTCAGTTCGATCAATATTTTATCGTGTCGTGGATACGTGTGCATGTGTCCTGTGCATGTGAATGTTTGTGTGTGTGTGTGTGTGTGTGTGTGTGTGTGTATGTGTGTATGTCCTGTGCATGTGCATGTGCGTGTGTATGTGTGTATTGCAGCAGCGTTATAATATATCAACAGGTTTTATAATCGCGTCGATAACAATCTGAAACATCGAGCGCATATAGTTTATACTATATAGGTACGTTGATCGATTACCGATGTATGATTATTAAACACGCCTTATAACCTATACCTGTATCAATTTTGTTTTTTATTATAAAATTAACTTTACATCGTGAATTTGTGCACATAAATCATATTATAATAATAATACCGAGTTTTCGTGTATAGGTACTACATATTATTATTAATATCCTAAACGCGTATTTCATTCACATCTACGCGTATGCGTATATACACTATTATACGCAATATACCACCGCAAACGCATCGTGTGTTAGTATAATATGTTATACATACATTATGCTTGCGATACACTTGCGATTTAATGAACGTATACTCTACGTACCTGTGACGCAACGACCGGACCTTACGGCCGATGCTGCTCGCGTAATCCATATCCATATCATATTATCAAAAAATTGCATATCATACAAGTAACAGTGTGCGCGTAGTGTAATAATTGACTTACCTCCTCCGCGTCTCAAACAAAATGAAACATTTCCGATGAAATCTATAACCCACTCGACAGTATACTATATATATAGTGGTAGCAGTATACCATATGCCCTATTATATGTCATACGTAATATGTTCCGATTGCAATCGCATGTGTCCATTGTGGTTGGATTAATGGTACAGGCATGCGTCTGCGCGATGTTCTACCGGTTCAGAATAATTTCGCGTCTTTTATGTCGGACCACCCCAGATCCGTGAACTCGACCCACATCAACAAAACTTTAGTGCGTACACATGCACGGTTGATCTATCAAAGGTAAAAAAAAAAAAACTTCGTGAGCATATCACGGAAATTTTGTTGCAAGCTTGTAGTAAATGTTTAAAAGATATCGGGATATACGGATAGGTTCGGGAAGAAGGATACATTAGGTTTTTAGTGCGAAAATCCCGCCGATTGGAAACGCTGCAATGAGTACTCCTATATATGTACACCGGTCATCGTTCGTATATTATACTAAACCGGACAGGGCCGCTTGTGAAAAGTCCCCCCTCTGCCCCCCCACGGGTGCAGAACCGCGAGTGCAACGCCAACCCGAGTTACTGAACCTCAGCAATATAATATTTACGACGACCGTACGCGCTTTGGACGCCGGTATATAGTTTTTACAACCGGACGAACACGCGGTGCACTGCGTATATTATGTGGTACGGTATATAATCATAATAATTATTAAAACATTCCCGGGGTGCATATTATATTATATTATGTACATATCATGTATTGTACTTACATATGCGCGCGCGGTGTGCAATTAAAAACCGGTAAAGGTTTCAAATTGATTTTTACCCGTTCGCGTTATTTTATTGCGCGGTGCAATATAATATACAAACGATATACACTTGCACGCGTTCTTGTTATGAGTATAATATAATATTATATTATTATTGCGGTGTACTGCACGTATAGGACATGGACGATTATGTGAACCTATACACTCCGCGATAGTATATAAATAATATTATATTATCTCTATTATTATTGTATAATATATATATATATATATATATATATTACGGGTTGTTCATATAATATTGCATCATTACAATTAATATAATAATATATTTATTAGCGACAATCTAATTTTACAATTTTGTTAAATATATAAATTATAAATATTGCAACTACCCCAAAGAGCCTGAGCTTGTGCTGGGGGAGCAGTTCTTAAAACGAAAAATAAGTATACTTAAATGATAAAAAAACTTCATTTTATATTAGACATAGAGCATCTCATTATTATATTATTATCATTATTACGGTACACACTATACAGAACGGCATAATATGAAGCTTTACGTTTACTAAAAAAAAAAAAAAAATTATATTTACATATTACATATAAGTCACAGTGCGGTATAAAAATGAACAAGGAAAAGAAGAAAAAACAAAACAATTATATTTCTTACAAGCCAACATGTAGGTGCGTTTAGAATATTATACATACATAATAGCGCGTGCACCATTTATACGCCTAGGTACCCGTGGTTACCTAATTATTGTCGTCCGACTCGCCGTCGCCGCCGTCGTCTGCTTCGGCGTCGTCCGTGTCGCTGTACGTGGACGCCTGCTCCGGGCTCCATTCCTGTTTCGCGGCCGCCGTAGTCCGGTTCACGTGATGGCGGCGCTGTTGCGTGGACGACACGGCCGCCTGGTGATGGCCGACAAACGGGAACGGTAAGTTCGGCTGGTACGGCACGGGGAAACACCTGAGATCGGACGTGACGAATGGCTGGTACGCGGCGGCGGTGGCGTCCGCTGTGCCGGGGACGTGCTGCTGCTGCATTTGCACCACTTCGTCGAACTTGATCCGGGCCAACAGTTGCAGCACGCCGATTTTGAAGTTGATCCTTTGCTTCTCGTCCAACGACTTGACCGTGGGCAGCAGCGATACCATGAACGACATGTCGCCGTCCAGCTGGCACAGCGCGTCCGCGGCCGATCCGCTGCCCGCCGCGCCATTGAGCGCGCCCACGTGCCGTTGCACGTCCGCCGGCATTTCCGGTGGAGGGACGGTGGTGCCGTGCGACATCCGCGACGACGAGCCCTCGTCCTGCTGCTGTTGCTGCTGCACGCACGCCTTTCGCATCTTCTTACTCTTCGGCCCGTCCGCCGCCGACTTGTTGGCGTTGTCCTGTATGAACGGTATCAGGAATTGCAAGTGATCGAACAGATAGTACTTCTTCCTGTGCTCCGGCGGTCCCTGGGACTTTCTCGGTTTGTTGCCCTTGACGTCCTTGACGAACGAGTCTTTGATGTTTGTCCATTTCTTTTTTATGTCGGCCACTGTACACATTATTAACATGCCATAGGTTCAATACATAACGTATATATAGTATAAATATAATGATTATTACTATGTACGTAATAATATTTACAAACGGTGGTAATGGAAATGTAATAACAACAATAATAATAATACCTAATAATAATAATCATAATCATAATAATAACGTACCTCTGTCGCGTTGGTCGAAAGCGCTGAGAGCGTGCCAGTCCGAGTATAGGTTTTCCGCGATCTCCGTCCACATGTTGGCCAACACTTCCTTGTTCAGGTGGTTCATGTCGGCCGTGTCCCATATGCACGATCGGTCGCGTATCTCCCGTATGAGTTTCTCCGTGAAATAAACCATTATTGTCGTGTTTATTGTATTGACCGTATCTACTTGTATTGATTATTTTTAACACTAATAACGACGACGACGACGACGGTTGCGCCGGATTTGACCGCGGCGGCGTGTGAGGTGGCTGGCGCGCGTACGAACGTCGACTGGCGCGGTGACAGCCGGTACGGGCCGAACGAAAACGGGCAACGGCGGGCCGCCGGTATCCGCCGGACGGGCGCCCGTCGTTCGATACAACAACAATAACCCCGGCACCATGTGTCGGCACGGGTGGCGGGTGTGCTGCGGCGGTGGGTGGATGACGGCCGGGACGGTGCGCGGCGGAGGCGAACTGCAGCCACGGCGGACGGTCATCCGGGTCTCGTTCCGGTGGACGGGAGGGCTGCCGGCGGCGCGGGGCAAAGGAAAACGCGCGCGGCGGCCGGTTTGACCGGGTCGCTACGGCGGATGCCCGCGTTAAAAACATCCGCCCGGTTGATTCGCCTTTTCGTAGTCTCTCCCTCTCTCTCTCTTGCTCCATCTCGCTCCCGTCAACAGTGGTGCTCAACATGCGCGTGGCACCCACGGTCCGATCGGTGGCCGGCGCGGTCCGGACGGTTTTGGCAACCCATGGCGTGACGTTGTCCGGCGCGCGCTCTGCCCGGCCCGCCGCGCCCGATTGCAATGCACGCGTCTCGTCGATAACACGATATTATCATCATCATCATGCCGGGCGTTTTAACACGACGCGTCGTCCTATTTGTTTTGTTCCTGCGTTTTTGGTGTGTTAAAACGGACACCGGAATACGAATATTACTATAAATACTGCAAAATCGCCCTACATAAGCACCAAACTATAATAAAATGCGCAACCTCTCGCGAGGGGCTTATGATTGTAATGGTGCTCTATGATAATGATATCGTACGTAGGTCCGTGTAATAATGCTTTTGTCTCAAACTCAGCAACTGGTATCTTCTTAACTTATAAAATATACTTAAATATTATTCATACGAAATTTACCTTGAACCTTTGTAAAAGGTGATTCTACCGCGAGAGTCTTCCTTCGAGTTAAACAAAGCCGATTTATTTTATTTCTACCTCATCATATTCACTTACTGTCTATAATGTATTAATTGTAAATTCTCAATAAACGCTATTTAATATTAAAAATAAAATAAAATAATGATTTCGAAAGTTTTAATCAGTTTTAAACATGCATTTTTTTTGTTCTTCCCCTCCATCGCAGCTGAAACCCATAAGTGTGCGGGTATAATATAATATATTCTATCAATTAGCTCATCCAATCGGTATTTATCGTTTTTAAAAATCGAACGCCCGGATTTGACCCGCACGGTTTGAATTATTTACTCGACAAATATTAAAAATGCACTCGGTCGACGACTACATTATACGCGTCTAAATCGCCCTCTGCCAACCGCCCTGCAACACGCCCAGTCCGTTTCTTTCCATTCGATCGCCGTTATACTTTTGCAATCGATTTTCGAAATTCCTTCCGTGATTGCGAACGACAACAGAGCTGCTGCTCTCCGTACACGTACATAGTGTCACGTGCATCCGTTCTCACGCGCGCCCATCGTCCTAAATAGGATAACAACTATATATACGATAATATGCATTGTGATTACTGCAATCGTAACGCCGGGCGCGGATCGTAAGTTCGAGTCTGATGTATGGAAATTCCATGTAATAAAATAACACATATTTTTGTGCACGTATTATACCTACATAATAGGTATCCAATCGGTGCAATGCGTTCCCCTGTATGATGTGTATAGGTATTATAGACCGTATTCCATTCGACCGGTTTTTCGTGTAATTTGGTAATCGAATGATACGCGCGTATACGTTTTTCGGACAACGTTAATATATAATATTATATACTTTGTAGTACGGCGTGTTTTACAATTCAAACATTATAATGTCGGCGAAAATTTAATTAATTTTGTTCGGAGGGGGGGATCTAGTGCGAGCGCGCACGTGTTCCGTGAGTACAGCAACAGCCGCTGTGGCGGGAGTATCGACTGCCTACGATCGTATTATTATAATTACTGTATTATTATTATTATTATTATTATTATTATTATTATTAATATGTGGCACAAATCGCATGAATATAGCAATGAACCCGCGCGCGTTATCCCCATCGTGTCGTCGTCCCGTTCACAAATCAAAGCTCTCGTACCTATTATTTTATAACAACACGACGACGACCGTAGTGCGAAGACAACGTCCGTGCGTGTGCCGATACGATATTTATAATATCTTTAGTGTGTATGTGTGTGACTTATAGAGTAACTATTTTTCAATCGTTTTAAATCATAAGACACGTATATTATGTTTTCAGCTCATCGTATCCGAATCGTAATTGGATTTTAGAAAATATATAAGAACAATAATAATTCCCTTGTGTAACTCTTTTACACCCGCGGTCCATCTGGCGTACAGCGGTTTTATGTGTTGTTTGTTTTTGTCTTCTCGACGCGATTTCATTTATACGCGTGTTATAAACGTGTATAGTGTAAGGGTGACGACGATGCGCCGTCATAGGAATTCTGGAAATACGATGATATTCGAACGATATTGATATCCTTCGTCGTGGTTCAAATGTTTCGGTCTTCTCTATCTCTCTCTCCCTTATTACCTCTGTCTGTATCTACCACTACCCTCTCTTTATACATCCCCGTCACATGTACGCAGTCGATACGGAGACGTCAATCGTTGTTGACCTAACCGTTTGGAGCTGCGGCAACTACAGATCGATCTATACTCACGTTTCATTCTGTTCCTGCGCTGGACATATTAATAATATTAATAATATACAATTTTCGATCCGAAACCGCCGTCATCGTCTCTTTAGAGCACATTGTTTATGCGCAATAATATTATTCATTGATTCACGCTTCTATATACTATATTATGTGTTGTTGCTTTGTGCGCGCACACGCTCGTGTTTACGTTATTTTATACCATGCGTGCGTATATGTACACAATGTCGTTTTTTTAAATACCTTTAGGAATTTTTTGCCTCGCTCACATATATATGTACGCATTCTTCGACGGAGATATTATAATAATATATCTGATAGTGAGGACGCGCGCGTGTGAACACAGTTTAGGAATAATATTATGGTAATCGCACGACAAGAGACTATATTATGTTGTATATAGACATATAGTAAATACTAAATAGAATCACTGCACGAGAGGATTTTCTAACGATATTATTAATTCATAATATTGTATTATATTTGCGAGGCGCTCGGCGTAGGCAAAACCACAACGTGCCAGCGTTTAGTGTCGTCCGGACGGCGGCGGTTACCGTGTATAATAATGATAATAATAATAATAATAATAATATTATACGTACTTACTTGCTGCATAATAATAATAATAATAATAATAATATTACTATCGTTTGTCCGTCGCAGCCGTTGTTTCGCCCCGCGGGCAAACGAGACGCTACAAGAATGATAATATTATAATGATATTCGCGCCTTTGGACCTCAGTACGTTTCCTCCGCTTCGTTACACCTCTCCCTCGTGGGCGGAGTGCGTATAACGTGTGGTTGTCGTCGTCGTCGCGGCAGAGGCGTTCGCGGATACGACCGACGACGGCTTCGGGTCGAATCGTGCGACCATTGTCACCTGCATGTGCAACAAACAGCGCCAACCACCGCATGTTATGCACATATAGCGTATCTATCGAGTCGGCTATTATATTATATTGTTATATTATGACCGCGTTGCGATATGTTGGCAATGCGAATGACTCGGGTTCGTGTGTATTATAACAATAATAATATATACACAACGGGGGAAAAGTCCGGAAAGAAAATAATAATAATATTGTAAAGCGAGAATATTGCGCGGCGTGGCGACGCGACGGTCGGGCCACGACGACGACGCACGCCTGCGGGTGAAATTCGCTCGCTATAATAATACAATATTCTTCTCGCATTTAAATACTAAACGAGCACGACGACCGACACACCTATCCGGCGGTTTTTTTTCGCCGTCCGTGAAATTCAAAACAGCCCCTCGACGACGAACGCACAGCAGCAGCCATATTATCACGTTCTGACCCGTCGTCGCGCGCATTATAATAATATACCACACGCATACCACATAGGATAATATACACGGTGCGCGCGTTCATTTGCGCGACACATTTGTTTTGTATTTCTCTGTGCTCTCTACCTTTAACTCTCGTCGTCTTTGTCGTCACCTTTCGAACGTTGCACGATGAACCGTCAACCATAACATATACATATTATATTCTGTTTTTTTTTTTTATATATAGTAAATTCGCGCCTTAATCTATCGCCGTCGTGAGCTGCACACCGTACGGTATATACGCAGCACTTAACGCATGCGATATATATGGGAATCAATACGTGTATAATTTTGAATTATTATATATACCTAGTACATATCTTGAAATTAAATTCGCGGTATTCGCACAATCGACGCATTCGTGTGTGACGCACTGTTAATATCATTCTGAATTATAATATTTTTTTGTCTACAGCATGCAGCAGTCCATACACGCGATGGAACGGTTTATTATTTTATTCCGTCCAACGTAAATAAATAGATAATACGTATATCACACACGGACGGTCGCACGTACGAACGACGTTCGGGTCGGTGTATTTAGTGTCGTATGTACTTGGGATGGGTTATATGCGTTTATTACTCCATCACGCCCGTCCGGCGTATGTTTGGTATAGTGTGCGTATATATATATATATATATTAATTGTGCATACATACGTGCGAGTAAAAGGTATTTTTACGATTTCGTCGCCTTCGGAAGTGTATTTATTTTGTTCGAGACCCGCGCGTGTGTGAACCTACCTACCTCGCCGTGCACAGGCTCACAATCACGTCGTATTATTTGATATTATTATATATATTATATTTTTATTATTATATTTTATATATATATATATATATATATATATATATATATATATGTATATATATATATATATGTATGTATATATATATATATAAATATATGTACATGGACGCCGAACTCGTATACAGGAGAGCGTCGCCGTCGCCGTCGCCGCGGATGATTCGTAAAAATCCTAAGCAAACACACACCTATCCTATAAGGTATACATTATATTATATACAGACGTATTTATTATATTATGTATATCGTATATGTAAATACACAAGCGTGTATATATATATATAGGTATATAATCTTATTTATACACAAATATAATACACGCCGTTATTGTTACTATACGTTATGCTGGAGCGCGGCGGCGCTAATCTGTCAGTTGTCTTGACGTTTATTAGACGTGTTACATTTTTGTTTTTTCGTTACAAACCGTTTCGAATCATCCTAATCGAGTGTGTGCACGCGTATATAGTGGAGTACGTGTTCGTGATGTACTATATATAGGGACGTGCACACCCGCACAATGACGCGGATACGTGAACGGGCTTAGATATGATATATAATTAGCATAGAAATGAAGAGAAGAGTGAAATAACCGCTACTGCTACGTCACGGCAAAATGATGATAAATTATAAATGCAACCGATAAAACGAATTTGTTTTGTCCCCCCCCCCTCTGACGCATATACACAATATATACGACGATTGTGTTACACAGAGAAAAACATATCACCGCGCGCCAGTAGAGACGTCTATCTCGTATTAATATATAGGTATACTGTATGTCTGTATACATATAATAATAATATTCCCCCTTCCCACACACACACACCCTCTCACCACCACTGCCCCTTTCCGCGATGCGAGCGCATATTATATGTTTATTATATTATTATATTATGTATGCACATTCATCATCACGTCTCGCTAATATTTCGTTCGATCGGAACGCGCGCCTCGCGCATTATTACAATATTATTATTACTGTGTACACACGTACGATTGTGCACACGTGCCAGAAGAATGTACTCAAAGTTAATTACACCAATACCGCACTACGCACCGCGTGTTATTCGTTCACATAATATATGAATTTAATACGATCTCATGGTCCTTATATTATATTATAATCTTATTATCTTTGCATATCTTTCTCTCTGCATGTGTCTCGCGGGTTTCTGTGCAGCGTAAAAAAACCGTTGTACGCATCATATGTTCTTATGTTTAAAGTACGCGAGTACGTCATCGTAACAACAAGGTGCGTGAATTTCTGGAAAATCATGCAACAAACCTACATAGCCGATCTGTCGTTGAGCATGTAACAAATTATTCAACGATATAGTTAAGATGTGACAAGATATATATGTTTTTCTTCTTGTTGCGACTTTTATAACTGTCTCAGAGTTTTTACCGCCAAAACAACATTGCAGTCGCTACCTTGAATATACATGTACACGTAGTATCTAGAATTTCACAATTTCTGTCAGTTTTCATAAAATGGTTTATTCTTTTAATATAATATATATAATAACAAGTAGGTACGAAATGTTATTAAATATAATTTAAGAATATTAAACGTAAACAACTACATTATTTAATCGAATACCCAGCTCTGCACAAGTATAACTAATATTTTGTTATTTATAAAAACCGAGTCTGCTTGCAAAAAAAAAAAAAAACTAGATATACTTATATAAGTATGTGATTTCTGAACGGTGTCTCGTCCGGTCGTTTTCTCGTTTGCAGTTTTCCGCTGCTCTTTTAGTTACTATTTTTATTATTATTATTGTTATAGTATCGCGTTCGACAGCTTTAACGATATTCGCGGCGCGCGCTGTATATATACACACATACATAATCGTATCTTAAATATCTTTTTACTGTCGCCATAACAAAACCTTTGGAATTAAACTGTATAACGTCATGACGGCGAGCGAACGACGACCACACGGGGTTAGCTTTTCATATTACAAGAACATTACGAGAAACATATAGGCGCGCGCATGTACACGATGCGTCCGTCGTCGGATGTAATGTAGTTAATAAAACCGTCCCGAGATTGGCCATAAACTGTCGTATAGAATATGCGCGCGTAGTATAACGTAATGGGCATAAGTATAATAAGTCTCGCTGGCCGCGACGAATCGATTATAATACCTACACCCGCGCGGCTACGGCGGCGGCCGATTATAATAATTTTATGCTCGTCTTCGTCGCGCGCCCGCGCGTGTGTGTGTTTGTGTGTGCGTAATATTACGTATAATATATTATTATGTCGTCGTGTGTACGCGCGCGCGATCCCTCCGCATTATGGAAATTGTTATTGTTTTCCTCAACTTCTTGCGACTTTATATATACGCCACCGTACAATCATAATAATAATATTTTTTTCAGGTGGGTACGATTTTTTTTTTTTTTTTTTTTTTGTCATCGATTTTTTTCGGTTACTAAGATAATACTAATGTGGCGTTTTAGAAGAGCGCGCACATTAATGTATACAGAAAAAAAATAGTTTTATAAAAAAATAAAATATATAAAATATATCCGCGGCGCATAATTTATACAAAATAATTCGATGAAATATATTATATTATATAATATAAATTATTTAGTGCGATGGAAAAAAAAAAAACGACACGACAACGTATATTATATATACCTACACGGATATTATACTTCATTCGCGCTACGACGACCGGGACGATTGCGGCTAACACATACGTATATTATATATTGTATAATGATGTGCGAAAAAATTAAAATACGAGCGATAACGTGTACAAATAGCGCAATTGCCGTTGACGTGTATATATTATTGGCACTTGCGACCACGACCACGACGACCGTATTAATATTAATAAATATATATTTTGTATTATATATTCAATATACATATTATACGTAATAATATAGCCGCCGATGCACTCTGTTCTCGCCGTTCCGAGCTCGCGTCCACCGTACATTAATATTAAACGCTCGCGCATTATATCATTATACACGCGTTTATATTATTTATTATGCCGCGCACAGTATATTTCACGTGCCCAACGACAACTGTAATAATTGCATACGTGCACAGTGTTCGTATTATTAGAATAATATGTGCCATTAATGTAATATAATATTTATATACATATGCTCCCCGGAACGCGCGTCATCTCGTCGTCGGGGGTGTCGTGACCGTTTCCGCCGAAACGATATTATTATTTCTGTACTTTCATCGTGTACACCTCTTTTCCGTTTCCGCTGATTCCGTTCATCCGTGGTGTTAAAACAAAAATTAAATAAAAAGGTCGATTTCCCACTCTATATATCACCGGATATGAAATTATAAAATCATACAAAACTGCTGTTTCATTAAAATTTTATCCCAGTCAATATCGTGCGAAGAACTTTATACATATGTCATCGGTTATGATTATTCGCCGTGTATGTTATACTGCAAAGAAAAAAAAATCAAATAAAACATACGAAACACGATGTTTGATGTAGAACGTCATGCTTTTGTAATAATTCTTATGGATATTTTAATTTGTCATTAATATTTTAACATTACAAAATGTTTGAGTTACATTTTCGCGGTCAAGATTATTATTAAAATACACATTTACCGGCTGCAGTATAATTGTTACCTATACATATTATTATATGTTATAAGTATAGGTCCCGCATATCGATATTTTTACCTATTTATTTAACAATATTCTATCGTTACAAGAAATATATATAATAATACATAATATATAATATTATATGCACGCAGAGACTATTACTAAAAGCTACTCTGCACTGAGGTGGAACCTCGGTGATATGTAGTGCGCATATATTTAGTAGTGCTAACGATTCGTATATATTACATGCGCGTTTCACAATAATTTCCCTACGATCTCGGTCGAAAATATCGAATATTGTTATATATATATATATATATATATATATATATATATGTTATATACATCACGTCATATATGGTATGTATATATATATATCTACACGTATTGTGGTACTAAAATAATGGCGCATAAAGCCGCGCTAACGACCCGTTGCTCTTAGAAAAATAATAATAATAATAATAATATAAATGCACATGTTTTTCTATGATATACAAAGGCCACGCGAGCAACATCGGGTGTGTGTGTGTGTTTAGACGTCAAATACGTGTCCTCTGTGCCGCTACACATGTGCCGCTGCGATCGGGTACACACACACGTATAACTCAACTTAACTGCGGTCATTGTAATACATATGTACGTTTTACACAATATAATGTGTATACAGAATTCGATACCTTGTTAGCATAACAAGCGTTTACCAACGAATTATTATCGTTATTATTTCGGCTGGTTATGCCCGCGCGTTTTACCTATATGGGTGACTGCTCCTGCTGCACGGTTCAATTGCCGTCCGCGGCGAGTGCGTGCATATATACACATAGAATATAATAAAATATATCGTCGTGGTACGTATATATATGTATATGATATACGCGCATTATGTGTACTGCCACAGGTACATCGTCTATTGAGACTAAATTTTCACTTCATTATCCACCCGACTTTGTTGTATAATATACATTATTTTTGTCGCGTATACTTGTAGTAATAATGATAATATGTCCTGCACGCATGGCGTTTGTTACACTGTAAACAGCAGCGTAGTAACATTGCGGCGAGTATTCACCCGCGTGATTATAATACTAAATGATGTGTACATTTTAGATTGTATACTATATATATATATATATATATATATATATAATATGGGTACCAAAACATTGCACCGCTTATGTTTTGCCCAGGGTCTTTGAAATCCCATCGGTAAATCGATTGAGCATAATAAAACATTTCCGAATAAATGGTAATATTATGGGTTTTTTTTTAATATTTGCTATTATGTATATACCTACTCTCTATCGGTTCGTTTGAAAACTGCGTGGTTATAAATTGCTTTTGATAATTGGGAAAATAGATATAATACCTCTAGGTTACTCGACCGAGTATTGTCCCGTATCATATCCGTACGGTTTAAAAATAATGTTTTTATATAGATATATATATATATTCTGCGTTTGCGAGATCGGGGGCGCTAGCTTTTAAGCCCCGCCATCGTGTTCCGCTTTTTCGTGGCGCAACGGAATTATTTGATGACGGAACCGGTTGCCGCAGCGGCGCGGCAACTGCAGTTCGATTGGCACGGCCAAAACGAATAAATCACGTTACAACATTACACGTATATACGCGTGTGTATGATGTATAATATTTCGCGAGACAGAGGAAATATATCTGCATATGTGTATGTAAGACTGCGTGTATTATTATACATATATTTATACAGGTATATATACGTGTACGCATCCACGATGGTGGTGCGGTATTCTAGTAATAAATTTCAATTACCGGTGTACAAGCGTGTAGGGGTAAGTACCGCAGACACCACCACCACCATCACCACCGTCACCACAACTGCAGGCGGCACAGCATAAACTTATAATAGTTGAATACAATCTCGTTTTACAGTCGGCTCTCGGTTTTTTTTCCTTTTTCTCCGTTGCGAATCGCGTATAGACGCAGTAGTATTATTATACAGCAGCGCAATGCCAAACGATTAGTTGGATACCGCATCACCCGTCGTCTCTTTTTTTATTTATTCATATTATTATATAATTATTATTTTTTATTTCATTATTTTTATCGCGACCGTCGTAATTGTCTATACCCATATCGGCAATAACGGTAAAATTAACCGCCGCCATGGTCGTCTTATTTCCGTATCGGTTCTTCCGACAACGCACTTGCAGGTATACATGTATAATACACATAACATACACCATAGATGTCGAGGACGGGGGGGGGGGTGTTTAATTGAAATGATTGGAAAAAATATGTTTAACGTTTAAATGACTTTCCCTCTACCACCTCCCACCAGTAATTTAAAATAGTTATGTACGCTATTGACTGCGTATGTGTACATCGTATGTAACGTCTCCTTTTCCACTCGAACGCGCGTAATGACATCATGAGCAGCAACAGCAGCAACAGCAGCATCATCGGGTACACGTGTCGGCCAAATAGCACATACCTCTGCGCTAGCACCACCGGTCGTCGCCGCTGGAGTAGAAATAAATCCTATACGCTATAATACCCGTTCCGCGATGGCGTCAGACCATTCGTGTATTACCTCTGTGGGGGTTTTTTTTTCTCATTTACTTATTCAATTTCAATATCATATCAAAACGATCCGACCAGATTTCTATCGTATAATAATAATACGGGCTGCGACGACTTCTTTCCCGACGCGTTGTTTTCGCGCATCGCTGCACTTTTAACCGAGTGACTTTAAACTATACGCTATATCGAGTGTGCGCTCAGAATCCATATTATAATATTATACAGGTGCACATAATTTAATATATTACGCGCATGCATATCAACCGTATATATATATATATATATATATATATATATATATATATACACGGTATAGGTATATGGTACTGAAGAAGGGACGGCGAAGACATTTTCAAAGGTTTTTGTTTCTTATTTACGTGTATTTATATATAGCCGTATAGATTAACGCGCTATTATGTATATATATATAATAACGAGTGGTGGTTCATCACGCTTATAAACTCTCATATATGAGGTGTGTGTGTTTACTCGAGAATATTGCACGCATGTACACGCACACACTTACATAATATGTACAACCATCATGATTAACTGCGGCAGAAGGCTACCGGATAGCCTGATGAATTGCTTTATAACCCACGCCTCTGGTGGTGCCGTCTTCTACATTTTTAATGTTGTTCCGTCCCCGGTGCGCTGTTGGTCAG
This sequence comes from Chaitophorus viminalis, assembly GCA_025469195.1. Taxonomy (NCBI): domain Eukaryota; kingdom Metazoa; phylum Arthropoda; class Insecta; order Hemiptera; family Aphididae; genus Chaitophorus; species Chaitophorus viminalis. The sequence continues at coordinate 59,941 of JAIPRK010000741.1, read as the reverse complement.
CTGCTACTGCTGCTGCTGCTGCTGCTGCTGCTGCTTCTGCTGCTGCTGCTTCTGCTGCTGCTGCTGCTGCTGTTGTGGCGATAGCACTCGAGAAAAGAAATGTGACTTTGGGGGCCCCCGTACTCGACGCAGTTATTCCGTTGTTAATGAGCATCGATCCATTGAGTGTATTATTATTACATATTATATATGGACGTATACATGATACGGCCTCTGCGTTCACTGTAGTATTATACGCACCGCATATACATACAAGTATACGCAGGCAGATGAGAGGCTTACACACGTATAGTATTATATTATACAACTTATGTGTATTGTAATATACTATTATTACTTCGCCAATGAAACTGCTGCGGCTACAGTACATATTATATACCTATAAACATATATATGTGTGTTTAAGTTGACGCGGGCGCGCGCATGCCTGTTTAACGCGCCGAGTTAATATAACGAATATATAGCTGTTGGCCGCAGACTGCGGACATCCGAATCATTTTCACACGATTATTCATCGCGTCAGATGCAAATAACCATATTATATACATATACGAGTGTTTGTGTGTGTCTATGTGTATCTGTGTACACGAGTATATCTGTATATTATTATAATAGCTTGTTGCGCGCACACTGTTGCTACAACCGCATAATCCATATCTACGCATGTATATATTTATTCGCTGCCGTACATTACTGCTATACGTTCTGATGAATCACGGCGTTTTTTTCGGGTTTCTTCCTTCTTCTTCTGTTAGGATCTCCGACTGCATATCGCACGCATGCATTATACATAATATCACATATGTTTTGACAATATCGTATACAATGATAATATGATGTATGTATATAATGTATAGGTTATTTGAAGTTATTCCTCGTCATCGTATACTATCCGTGCGCGCATATATATTATATATACCTATTATATTGCATATGCGCTTAATGTGCGTATTTATTATCGTATTGTATGTTTATCATATCTCCGATTAATTAATCCGCGAGATTTGCACATCACGAAGAGATGTATTACTTTTGTAAACACGTGTGCTTGTTCCGCCGGAGGAATGACATATTATAGTATTATATACTATACCATAATAATATTACACATGTGCGTATATTGTTTTGAAATTCGGGTTTTTGCCTCCGGGTTCTCCTCCGACCGCCGAACTGTCAAAGAATATAAATATTATATATAATACAACGTAACAACACTCTGTAGCGCGTTCGAGTTGGTTAAAATATAAATATTATATTCATATTTTGCTTATTATTATACATACCTATATACGTATAGGCTCGGTCATAACTCGCGCGCAATTTCAAACGGAATACTATACAATAAAATAAAAATAAAAACGACCGGCGCACACATGGGGCCGTCAACCGCCGTTATAATATGCTTCCAATTAGGAGGTCTAAAAAATACCGATGCTTCTTATTAATTTACGTGTTTGATGATATTTATTCGTCGACGGTTCGGCCCCGGGACAATATTCGTCGTGATGCAGCGTGGTGGCGACGCCGGTTCGTATATACCAATAATATACATATACCTACGTGTACGTGTGTGTGTGTGTGTTTTATGTACATTTTTTACATCAGTATAGATCAGGTATGTATACTGCACTCGGGCCAAAATATAAACTCTCAAGCTCAACCGGGTTCCCATTCACAACACCGCAGCGTCACAGCAACAATTCAATACAATAATATATAATATGCATATTATAATATATATGATATCTGGTCGCGGCGCGTATGTGCAGCGTATATGTAATATATGTTTGTTGTCTGACTTGAGCAGCGGCGGGTTTGTTGCGATGCTATCCCCGAGATTCCCAAAGATAAACTATACTACATAATATATAAATACGCGATCGCGGTAGCTGCAGCAGCGGCTGACCTTTTATATTACCATTATTAGCCCCGTGTATTTTATTGGACATAAAAAAAAAAATGTCTTCACCAATGCATATTCATATATCTTTCTCTCTTGCACACGTATAACACACACGTGCGGGCAATTGAATTAGTCATAAAGTTTGCGGTCTCTATGACGGCAACAAATCGAATGCTTATAATATATGCGGTGCGCGCACACCGCAAAACGTTTATACACGCGTATTAAATCCATAAATGTATTTATATATAATAATATGTATGGTGTACGCGTGGTGTGCGGAATAATTAAAACAATAGCTTGTACAATTAACGTAAAAAGCCTTTCGATTACATATTATATATTATATAATGTGCTCGGGCGCGCGACTTCAGTGGTTGCGACGGCGGCAGTGGTGGCGACGACGACCGCGCATGCAGAAGAGGAGATGCCGGCGGTGGCGGCAGCAGCAGCAGCAGCAGCGGTCTCTCTTGTCTTCGTCACCGGGTCAACCGTTTTTGCATTTTATTCCCATCCACCGGTGCACATATTATTATACCTACCTGCCTGCCCGCCTGCGTACGTATATATACACGTACCACGCACGTATATTAAACCCTATCTCCTCAGGTCGTCGCCGTCGCAACCGGCAGCTATATAGCAGCGCCCAAGCCATTGCTTGCCGCAGCTGAAGCCCAAGCCGCCGCCATCTTTTCAATGTCTCTTTGTCCCGCTCGAACACGAGCGAGTGCGCGCGCGCGCGCATTACATGCACATTATTTCTAATCCTTCCGCTACATGCGCGGCGGCATTGTAGATTCCATTCATGTCACTTTGGTTATCCAATACACGCGCACGCACACTCACACGCATACCCATACACACATGCACTATATGCACACGCTTGCACTCGCATGCACTCGGTAAATATACTGCGCTGTAATGTAGCAGCTACAGCGAAAGACAATTGCTGGCGCGTGTATACGTGCGTTTATACCTCGCATCGCACTCTGTATATTCTATATAATATGTATACTATACGTGTACGCATATTATTATATTGTGCGATCGTTTATGCGTGTGCTATGCACGTATATTGTATATTTAGCTCTTGCGGTGAACTTTATACACGTGAATATTTCGAACAAAATGCGCGTATTTACGCGAAGTACATAATGTGCATTATTATATTTATAGAGGACGACGAATCGATGATGATTACGACGGTTCCGTGCGGAAGAGGTCGCTATATACTTTGTACTACAGGATTTTCATTGAAGTTTAGCCAAATTCATAAAAAAAAAAAATACATCAGCGATTTCCCTTGCGTCGATAAACCATCGAGGTATATAATCTCCGTGTATTTTCAATGCGAATTTATATCTTATTACATATACCGACGCACGTGCTGCTTGTATAAATCCACGCGTGTGATGAAAACTCTGCAGCCGATAGATACGCACCGTAATTATATTCTATCTAAGGAATAATTTTAGCAGTTGAGAAAACAAAATATATTAGTACCTATGCAAATCAATCGCGCAGCGTGTACCACCCCTACCCATAGCTATTGTTGTTAACTATAATAGCTGCTCAAACGTAATAATATGTTATATACCTACATAATATTATACGAAAATACATTATTATATTAATATACTTTCCACGATATATAATGCATTACAGGCGAAAAATGTAATAGTTTACGATCGTGGAGATTATATTATATTCTAAAAAATGTTTGTTACTTTGATAAAGTTTTTTTTTTTTCGTCCGATTGAACTTTACAATAAATATTTTAGTAGTGGTTGTGGGACAAGTTTTATATATATTATTATATACATAATATTTATTATAATTTATACGAATTATGCTAATGCTCGCGGTGGCCACGTTTATCCACACACTCACGCACGCACACGAGTAACCATGTATAAGCGACGTTTTGTCTGCGCGCACACACGTATTCAGGGATACGTATTTATATTATATACGTGTATACACACACGTTATCTCGTGATGTGCCGATAGATCTTCTGCGTATACGGAAAGTTTTTGTAATAATAATAATAAGAGTCCGATCGAATTAACCGCCGCCGTCGCGCGCGAGATAAATAACATAGATAACTTGCGCTCGCGCTGCAGTACATATATAGCAGCTCTTTCTGTGTATATTATAATATACATGTGCAAATACTTTACGCTCAACGTGAGTACCTTACATATATATATATATATGCAGGCCAATATTTTTAATTAACAGCCGATCGGCTGCAGTTTTTTCCCCTCCGTCTTATTATTGTATGTACTACGTATTTGTGCGTGTGTGTGCGTGCGCGTGCGCGCTTTGCAGCTCTCCGTTTTGTAATTAACGAGAACTGTGCTGCACCCATGCGTACGGTGGCGCGCTTATATACACCTATATCCTTAATATATATATATATTATGTACTCGTATATGTACATATTAAACATAATACCCGGTATACGGTATTTATATTATTATTATTATATACACCTGTGTGTTATATGTATGTATAAGTATGTGCATTGCACACGGCCGGCGTGGCGACGAAAACTGTACGACGACGACGAAGACCCGCTGCAAATAGATAGGAGACGGCCCACAAACCGCATTTGCATATTGTATACATGTACGTGTATAAGTATACGCGTGTATCACGCGTAACCCGTTAAGGAGGCGAAATAGAAATAAAAACATTCTAACCATATGTTTCGAGTGCGATAAATACAGAGAAAAAAACACCGATTTTCCGCAATTTTTTCTCTTTTTTCCCGCATATGTATACCGTATTGGCCGCGCTTATCGTGTTCAACCGGCAGTCACGACAACAATCTTCACACTTTCCACCGACGCCGTCGCTTCAGTTTCGTCAAAACCGCAGCGCCGCCATCGACGACTATAATATATGCCTTATATAACATCCCGACATCCCCCGTGTATCTATGATATTATACTTATAGACACGGATAGAAGGTACATACCCAGTACATGTTTGTATATATTACATATTATATTTTATTCTGCGTTCCTCGATATTACATATCTCAACTACGTCGACAAACGAAGACTGGACGTGTAATATGTATACATGTACATTGTAGACCCAGAAACTCAACCGCTGCAGGTTATGCATAATATATTATTAATATATATATATACGTACGTATATACCTACGTATCTTGTTCGAGCTAATGTGTCGTCGTCGTCGTCGTCGCCACCGCCGTCGTGACAAGTGTCAAACAAATTGATTAATCTCATACTCCATAAAACATACGATAGCACTTTAAATAATATACAAATGTTGTGCGTGTGTGCTGTGAACAGTGTATGCGTGCATTACGCGTGCGCGTTCACGCGGTCAAGAGACGGGAAAAAAATGATAGGAAAAAATTGGTGGGGAGATTACGATGATGACGACGAAGACGACTACCATTCTTGTGGCAAATGGATGTTAATAAATTTGAAAGGGGAAAAAAAGATATGTTGCCGAGTGAGATATTGTAGTTTTTCGATCATTAATCTAATGTCACAGAGGTATTTTTTATATTTTATTTATTTAGTTTTTTCATTATTTCATAACACATATTATACTTATATATAATATGCGCGCTTGAGTGGCTGCTCGATCGAAGACGCAGGCTAAGGGGCAGAGAAAAAAAATAAACTACTAATAACAATAATAATAATAATAATAATAATAATAATTATATAATGCTCACACACTCTCGTATAGACGCAGTGCAGTCAGACTGCAGTCATCGTATACAGTGACTTGACTTTGATTTCGCACACGGTCGTATTATTTACACGGGAATAACTCTGTTGTAATAACATCACACTCTGTCTGCACGTCATACACGGACACCTTTAACGTCATAATACGTGTGTATTATGCAATGCGATTATTTTTTCCGCGTGTCACTGCGCCGACTGTGCTACTCGCGACGACGGCGTGCTTTATTATAATGTACATAAGTGTACATCGGTGCGGCTACTACAAACACGCAGTGTCGACTATCCGCGTAATCATTTCCGTAATATTATTATAGAACCTTTGTATAAATCTATATGAAATCAATGATCCGAAAGCCACAAAACGATTAGGTTGCGACCTAACGACGGACGATGCGGGAAGTCAGAATCGTTCGCGTGCGCGTGTACCTATATTGGTGCGTTGCTGTTGAAAATCGAACTGTCGAGTGAGTGCCCGCTGTAATAATCCATTATATTATAATTTTTAACATAATATAGCGCTGCAGGTACCGTCGAAAATCTGAGTTTCCTATACTATATGTATGTATATTATGCCATACAATACTATACACGCGTTTCTCGAAATAATAATAACGAAACATACGTTATAATATATTACATATGCACATGTGTATAAGAGGAAAAAATCATCACAAACGTTTTCACCGCGCGCATATGACGTAATAATAGTACAATAATAATGATAATAATTGAATAATCATTGCCTGTAATTTGTAAACGCCTGGTGCTGCAGATGCATGTACAGCTCGCTCGCGTATGATTATAACCGAAAATAAATAATAATAATAATAATGAGAAACAGCAAGCTGCTGCGCAACACGGGAGCCGATTTTCGCCCCTGCGGACGTACACCAATCACATATAATATAATATGTAATAATATTATCCTTGTACTATTATAAACCAAAAAAACTCACGGGAATTTACGATGCGTGTTAAAAAGGCGAAAACATTTACGCGCATAATAATTATTACAATATAATATATACATATTTATCGTGCGGGTAAACTTTCCAATGGAGACCAACGTGTATTATTTTTCTTTTTGGAAATTGTCCAGTGCGCGCGAATGATTTATCGTTACCGGATCGTTGTACCGTTTCACGCGCGCGTCGTATAATAATATCTCATTGTCATTTTTCGGCGCGCCAGGCGATAAATTCATATATACGGGGCGAAAAAAAAAAGCCAACTATATAATATCGTAATTTATATTATTTTATGTTCCGCGCGGTGGCGGAGAAATAATCACTTTTATTTCATTCCGTTGTGAGTATACTATCTGTATACTATCTGCGGTAAAATAATATAATATTATTATAATGTTATTCCGTCGTAACGCGCACATGCACGGACGCGTGGCTGTAGATTCCCGTACACACATAACTATATTATACGCAATGCAGGTACATACTATACGTATATATATAATATTATATACGATCATATGTTTTATATAAATATTATAATACATAAATCGTATATATTTCTCTCCTTCCCGATCACGGTCGTGAGCGTTTGGTATGTCGTCGTCGTCACCTATAACCACCTCGGTGTGCGCGCGCGTCCTATTACATTCCGACGTCGTTTCTCATTTCACACAGACGCGTTAGCCGTGTGATCTATACACACGCACGCCGCCCACCGGTTCGACTATCGAAAAACCGATCGGTAAATACTGCACTTCACCTCAGTGTACACAGACGAGCAACCTTCAGTAATAATCCCTCTATTTGTATAATAATCGTATGTATTGTATATTTCTTGTATAATTACTGGAGTACTAGATAAATAAAAAATATATCTACATTATGACTTACACAGTGCACTAGCTCACACATGTTTTTCTGGAGTTTTGACATATATTATCTAGGAAATCAAAACGATCGTTTGTCGTCTGCACCTTGACATTTCTGCGCTCGACCGATCAGGATGATGATAATGTAGTGTTTCACGCGTATCCTCGATCATTAATCTAATTGACACATCATAAACATACATATATATATATATATTAGGACCCCGCCACTTCAGAGAAGGTAAACCATCGTTTCATTCCCGTTGTAATATGTATATACCATGGTATTATAGTATATAATATATTATGGTATATATACGCTGCGCAGCATAATATTAGTATTATTTATTGTAGTACCCAACCTGTACGATGTGATAAACGCGCGAAACCCTAGGGTTTTCGGTTATTGTGATAATTTTTTGTTCCATCGGGGTTCGGTCCCAAAAAAAATCGCTTCTTGTCGCCGCGGGGATCGGGCGTGCGCCGCGCAATGTCCGTGAGAACAACAATACGAAATAATAGTTGAACGCGCACGCGCGAGTTCTATAATATGTATATATATATATATATTATATATTGATATAGCAATGATATTATATTATGCGCGCACTATTAAAGACATGCACACGTACAGCAGTGTACTGCGCGAGTTATTCAAGTGATTTATAGTGACGGGAAACATTTTTTTTTTCGCCCGTACAGAATATAGAATATTATTATAATATACGCAGGCATATACACTTCCGATAAATGATTTATCATCACCGTATACTATTGGTATTTTGTGTACGTTTATACAGTTTTAGTTCAATGGATTTGTATAAATATATAAATATATGTAATGTATTGTGTCCCTGCTGCTCTATAATACAGTATATGATTGCACGTCAATACGTCAAGCGGGAATGGGCGAAGGGCGAAGAAGTGTGTACAACAATAATTAGGTATGTTCTTGTCCAGCTATATTATGTAGGTACCTTTTGTGCGCCGCGCGATCCCGTTGTACATACGTATACAGCTAATTTATAGAGAATATATTATATTTCGTACTGCGAGTTTTGGTATTACAATTATTTTCATTATTATTGTACGTTTTAAGAGATACCGGGGATGTATAGGCGAAACCGCCTTTCGCAGGACATGGTGGTCGAGTCCTGAAGTGGGGGAGGTGATACCCGAATCTATAATGGTTGACTGATGGTTACTCTTCACGATCAACCGAACGTGCATTCGTGTACGCGTATTATACAGTAAACATAGTACGTATATTATATTATGTATACGATCCACAGACAGGTTTGATCCCCTCCGACCGCCGACCACCGCCGCCGTACAGTTATTTCCACAACAAACTCTCCGCCCTGTCACCGCATTCTTCCGGATAATTACTGCTGCACACACACACACACACAGGTTTCGTGGCGCATTCGTTAAATAAAACGAAATATTAGATCGGGGAAAAAAATGGAAAAGAAATATGTATATATAAGGTATACTGCAGCGCATAGAAGAAGAAAAAAATAATATACTCCAATAATTATTGTAATTCGACGAGAAAATGAGATATGACGACGACTATATACGGTGAGTTGAAGTCCGGTTCTTCTTATAGTCGTATACGTGTGCGCCCGCGTTTACATACGCGTACATGTCTGCGCGTATTTTTATTTCTTATTATTGTATTTCTGCGGTAATTTGCCACCAAATGCAGGAGAAAAGTCCAGAAAAACCGGTCTCTCTGTCTCCCGCGAAATAGCATATTACATATTATAATGTTCGATTAGCGAATATTCTCTTGTGCAACCGACGACTACACCATATAATACTGTATAATACCTTTTTGGAGTATATCTGCAGCTTATACGGTAATATTATGTCTGATATACTTACGATTTCCCACTATATTTAAATGTGTATATAATATATAACATTGAAATCTATTATATTATAACAATATGCGTCAATGAGTTTGATTCGCCTGCGATCGGCGTATAAGAGTGCATAATTTTGAATGCGTCCGCGTGAGAAATGTAGTAAGTACCTATTTAAAATTTCGAATACGAATTGTTACAGTATATATTATGTCGGCCTTGTTGGTGGGGGGAGGGGTGCTGTACGAATAAATACGATGTATGCGAAAATTTTAATATCGTCGAGGTCGACTATATACGCATGCGTATACTGCAATAGTAACGTAGTTATATTATACACTTAGTGTGTCTGAAAATTAAAAGTCGTTTATGTTTGTGCCTCGTTACATGTGAAATTTTATGGTCGGACGGTGGCAACTGACTTGTTATAGGGATATGGAAAAAACCAACGGTTGGATATTATATGTATTATTATTAATATTATATGTTGTGTACGAGTCAAAACAATAGCCTATATATTATGGTGTATTACGTTTTATTACATGCAAAACGCATGTATATATTATATTTAAGCAAAGACTAAACAATTCTGTGCATCGATAACCAAAACAGTTGTAAAATAAAAGTTATAAGGTTATAACCATACATATTATATATATATTGACAATAACTATATTATATACGTTATTTTCATGTATACATAATATGCGTTTTAGCACTAGTCCGTGATCTACCCGTATTTTTCGACATTCCTTTCGTATAAATACGTATATTATGTATATATATATATACATAAATGTACACACAACGCTTGAGATTCAAGGGGGGCCTTTACGTACCTATATATATGTACAATATGTTTGTAAAGGGTCGTCGTCATAGTGTTTACTACAGCAATCCCTGCAGTGTAGTGTAACTATATATGTATACAGGTACTGTATTCATTGTCGACCGGTGAGTAGATTATGAAATCTCGTACGGTTAATTTGTTTCCAATAATGGGCCCACTCTTCGCGTTTTTACGCCGTTTTAATAAAACAGAAAAACATAATAGTAGGTATATACGTTATACAAAGAAAAGAAATATACATGCGCGCATTGCCCTTGATTCTGTCGTAGCTTCGGGTGTATTATATAATATGCGTATATGCGCTACGCCGACAATTGAATCCATCGTGTGGTGGTGGTTGTGCGACAGGTATGTCTTTTTTTCGCGCTTAGGTCCTTCTTCTTTTCCTCCTCTCCTTCTTCTCCCCCTCCTCTTCTTCTTCTCCCCCGCCCGCCCCTATTAGGCACAAACACAATGGTCCCCGTCGTTCCCTATTGTCCCGCGCACAACAGTCGACATGATGTGTATAATAATATAAAACACACATGCACGCACACATATATTATACGTTTATAATATGTACCTATGTGCAGTGTACACGAACGCACGCGTAAATTTATCTTGCTACAACATGCGCTCTGCACAACTACCAATGGGTGTACCGGACCGTTTACTAACGATTATCGACCATTTGGGTCTATATAAATACGAGTGCACGATATAATTTAATATATATTATATAGATATATTTTTCCCGAAATATTTGTATAGTAATTATACTACAAGAGTACCTATACCTGTTGCTGCCGTAGTGCAGGCCGGACGGGTCGCGTCTCCTCCACTGCCGCCAAATAATAATTCTCGCATGACCAAACGAGACGCATTTGCTGTGTATATTGTGTATAAACCATATGTATAACTGCTGGAGGTTAGGACCGCGTTTATGGTTCGCTTCTTGTGCAGTAGGTATACCTGCTGTAGGTACATTATATATATTGCATACAGATGAATACGACTTTTGTGTAATACACTGCCGACCAATATTGTATATTACATATATCTCTCTCTCTCTCTCTCTCTCTATATATATATATATAATGATCTTTTATCATATTATTTAATAAAATTAGGTATTATTATTATTATTATTGTACACAATAGTCCGTTTGATAATATATATTTTTACTGTATAGTACATAAAAACGTGGTGTACGCACAGCACGAATCGCACGCCGCATTATAAATTAATATTTATATAATATATAGGATTTTCGATGTGGCGGGCGATATGTATATAATATAAGCGCTGTATAATATATTAATATAATTTACGAAAACTAGTCTGCACGCACGCCGTTGCACATATATTATACTATAACGTGTGTGTGTGTATCGCGAGACGTGTAGCGGGACATTGCATTTTCGTCTGGAAATTATTATTATTCATATTTTTCGAAATTAAAAAATGTCTAGATGTCTTATCATTTAATTAAACTGGGCTGCCGCCGCCGATGTCTCAGGAAGACCGCCATTCTTGTTTCCTGTTTGTATATACGTTTTATATTACACACTCGCTCGCATATATATATACATAAACACTCGCCACGAGTCATAAATCGTGTAATCGTTATTGTTTAGTTTTTTTTTTCACGTGTGAACTCATGATTTCGGACATTAACGCCCCGTGTTTTACAGTAATACCTGACAGGCATTAGACCGGAACTGCTTCAGATGTGTCGCGGTGGCGCTTCGAAATCCGTCGAAAATGATTTTTTTGAAATCGAAGTATTATTGTATTATATATTAGGATTCTGTGTACCATATATATATATATATAATACTAGTACCGCATATATTTTATATAACGCTATTCATACATAGATCGACTTTGAACCACGTATAATTATCAAGCTTGACCCCACGATTTGACATGTTTGCATGTGGATCTGCTACAGCGCAGCGTTTATCTTATTTTACTTATAGAAATCGCTTTTGCTATATAATATAAATAAATAGGAATTTTGCGTGATATTATATCGTACATTTATACGTGTTTAACATATTATATGTTATAAGAAGATAATTGATATAATAATATCTTGATGACCTTTATATATGTAATATGTGTATACAGGATATTGGTAGACATATTGTTTTCTATATATATATAAATGGAATAGGTATATAGAAAGTCGTATTTTATTATCTATATACTATCTAGGAAATATGAATGTACCTATAAGGAATAAAAAACATAATATACGTATTAAAGTATTTTTATGTATATAGCAATTTAGAAAAAAAGCATGATTCCTAGCTCTCCACGTGTATTTTTATAACAATATATTATATATACTTAATAATTATACTCGAGTCGATATTCATCATTATATTCAATAATCAACCTGTATTAAAATTAAAATCCACTCACATATACCGATTTTACTAGTAAATCTATATATATATATATAGGTATGTAAAATATAATATGTAAATGTATTGCGTATTTATATATATACAATATATAATGCGCTCGCGTTTTCTATACATATTTTAAAAACAAATTTAAATCGTGTGATATTACTACTATATATTATGTTGAATTTCATATGCTATATATTTATATTTGTATGCAATTTTTTTCTACCTGCAATTCTTTGAACCACTGACCATGCAGAGATATTAATTTATTATTATTATTAATAAAATTAATATTATAAATATATCATATTATAATAATACAGCTGTATATATTAACTTCCTCTTCTATAACACCACTACACACCCTGGGCACGCGATACACCTAACCACACCAACACCGCGCGCTGCCACCACCACCGTTCGAATTTACAAAATGGCAGACCATATAACTATTGACATAATTACCCGTGTACAATTAACAATATTATTCGCCTTGATTGGTATCTACTGTATATCGGAACGGGTTAGAAGTAATGTTTATATACACCCATAGAAATATACGCACCGTGAAGTCCGGTTCTCTCTCTCTCTCTCTCTCTCTCTGTGTTCTTAAATATATTTAGTATACGAGCGTATGTATATTTATATATGTATGTATATATGTATATATGTATGTACACATGCAATTACGACGCTGATTGAAAAACAAAATGTCTTCCCACGTTAAAAAAAATGACTTTTTTCACAGTACGTATTATAATAAACGTATACATATACGCGTATAATAACTATTACATAGTGTGTGTGGTTTCCTTACAAATAAAATATTTTTTGTATAAGTATATACATAATATACCGCAGGTCGGCAGCGATGAAACCATAACGAAACGCGAATTATACACACTCAATATACGTGCATATATATATATATATATATATATATACGCTATTCTATAATACATTTTGTATAGCGTCTTGTATTATTAATATAATAAAGAAACTGTTTAAGTTTAATGACGATAAGAGATTTTTATCTATTTAATCAAATAGCGAATTAGTATTCGTGGCGGACGAAACTATTTTCTGCGCTTTGTATAATTGAAAAAATAATTTATAGAATTAAAAAAAATAATTTAAGAATACGTACCTATGCATCAAAATGTGTGTGTGTATACTGTACATACATATATATATATATATAGACATAATAATATGTATTAACTAATTTTCTCATAAATATATATTTACTTATACTTACTATATGCGGATAGATCGTATATATGAATAATGTTCTGTGGTTATTATAACGAAATCTCTAGATTATAGTCATTATATATAATTTAATTGTGCTGGAGTAGGGGAGTCCCATCATGATAGCCAACTCATATATACGAGTGTATTTTCTAAGATCTTTGTACCAAAATATATATATACGTAGAGTTTAATAATTAACCATATTATACATAGCTAAAACAGAATCTCGGCTTTTTACTTTTATATATATAGAACACGTCTTATTCACTGTAAAATGGGTTATCGGCAGTCATCACCAAATTTTATAGATATAATACACTTAATTATATTCATTATTGTGCGATCGCCATCCGACGTCACATTCGACTCCATGTTAAAGTTTGGACGTATTTATTGACTATATATTGTAGATACTATAGTATATCTAAACCTGCACTGTTTTATATTTATACAAAATATTATAAATATTTTGACGCATAATAGTCTAAGGGATAATTATTTTTGAGATTTAATGAGCGCCCGATCTATTTTTTATAACATCACTTATAATTAAAATTCGTATAGTAGCTAGAAATTATGTTTACTCCTTTAATAGGATATTATGAATTTTTCAAAATGCCACCGTATGTTATAGGTACTAATAAAGAATCATTTCATATCCTACAAACAATAATACTAAATCAAACTTATACTACGCGTTCAATTATGTATACATGTATATATAATATATCTACATAGTTTTACTTAAAAAAGTATCTTATAAGGATCTATATACCTATATTTAACAATATATTAAACATAGAATGAGTTATTTAATTTGAGCTGTATATATTTACAAACTTGTTTGTAGATGCAAATAAATGGAATCATTAATTCTATATATATATAGGTATGTATCTATGCGTGCTATGTACAGAAAAACATTATTATATATGCGTTTGGGCTATTTCAATAACACTTGATAATGTTGTGAAGGTGCAGTTTACGAGACCGAATCAATATGCAAATAGTTATTTCGGCAGTTAAGGCAAATATATATATATATATATATATATATTTATATTTAACTGTTTATCAAAACGTGGTGATACTTAGGTATATTAAATAAACGTGCGCGTTTAACTTTTATAAAATATTGAAACGCGTATATTGTCTGCGTATATATATATATATATATATATATATATATATAAAGTTATGCGCTTATGCTAATAGGTATATATCTATGATTTTTGTGCAAAAACTATATTTAACCAGTGCGTATAATAGGTACAAATGTACATGCGTATAACCGTAAACATATAGTATGTATATAATATAATCTATTATTCATATTTAATCGTGGGCGGTATATTTTATAGAGTCGCGATGCCGTATACATGGGTATATATATTAATCATTTTAACGTTTATAATATCTTTACTATTATATATATATATATATATATATATATATAGGTATATATTATGATGCACAGCGGTTTTGAGGTTCAACGTGTGTGTACCTATACCTCTACAATTCTACATACCTATATTTAATACATTTGTACCCATAATACCTATTAAATTATTAATACGAATAGAACGCGCGTGTTACTGCAGGAGATACGTGCGTATATATTATATTATTATATTGTGTGTATAAAAAAAAAAAAAAAAATCGTTATCCGAGAATCTAAAAACATTAAACATAAATCGTTAATGATCACAAATTAAGGGTAGTTTGAAACGCATTTATATGTATACACACTCACACACACGTATATATATATATATATTACACACATTCTGTGCACACGACGCAGTTGTAGAACACGCGAGTTACACGCTTACACACGTAGGTATATGTATACAACTTATAATATTATTATCGGCACATATGTATTATAATATATATATATATATTAAGTATATAATAATATATTATATTATATATTTTGTCCGAGGAACTGCAGCAACAGACGCACGGGCCGGCGGTACCCCAGCCATAATGCCTCCGCTCATTATGCGCGGCGCCGGCCAATAGCCGTTGCGGGATCGGGTCGGCCGCCCAATGGACGAACTTCGGGTCCCCACCACGGCCGTGGCGGCACTAATTACGCGTCGACCGGACGCGCGATTTTCATTAGGACCCCGCCGCCGCCGCTCGCCCGTAATTATAATACACCGCGGTGCGTTGTACAATACGCAATATACAACGCGCGGTATGATGGCGGTGGGGACACCGCGCGCGATTTACTCGCGGGTCCGCCATTTTTCCCGTTTTATTCATGCAAATTGCATGCGCATATTATAATACATAAACACCGTATACATTCTATATGCGCTCGAATAGCGCACACACGAAAAACCCGGGTCCCTTCGCGTCCACATGCAGCAAAATGTAGCACATCACGTGATGAGTGCGTACCCGTGTATTTAAATATATACAATAATATGTGTGTGTATCGTGTGTGTGTGTGTGTGTGTGTGTGTGTGCTTGTGCGCGATGTATAATTTACGAGCCGCGCGCCGAAATTTCAATTATACGCATTATTGATAGTTTATATATATTACATATTATCGCGCGTCTATATATAATAATGCTATTATACGCATATACGGCATATTATATGGTGCATATTTAATGTATAGTATATATAAATATAAACATATATTTAGCCTACAGGGATTTTAAACCGTCTTCCAAACGACGTCCATGTATACCTATATATATACCGCAAAATTATAGCAGAAGCGATAGCCGCTAGAACTTTTATTATTTCGCGATTATTTATATACTCGTATATTATACCTACTATTTTATAAATTCATTTTTACATGATATACATTATACTCGCGTACTTGCTATATATATATATATGACATTATAATATTATATATAAATGTCATGTCCCTCATTAAACCCAACATTATTCACGCGTACACATACACACACACACCACGTGTGTAAATCATTCATTTTAAATGTATAGGTACATTATATATATATATATATATATATATATATATATATATTTCCGAGAGGCAATAAAATATATTTATAATATATTTATGATGAGTGTACATATGTGAATATAATAAACGGAAGAGTATAAATCCCACGTGTGAATCAACACTCGGGGCGCTGAGTATATACTATAATATATAATATTAATATAAATATATCTATATGTACGACTCGACGACAATCGAATTTATTTACATTTTCAATATCAATTTATACATTTATATATATATGCGCTTATATTGGCATACGCGTGTTTATTTTACCGTAAGTTTCGTCGTAAACAGTCGTCGTGGTCAATGACGAACACGCGTGCGATGTAATGCCTCACAGTAACATTGATGTATAATACATAATCGGGTTGTTGTCGTGACTACGCGTTTTGATCGTATATAGTAAATTATTAAATCGTTTAGTATAGCGATTGCAATAATGCTATTCGCCAAACGAAAAACGCGGTAAAATAATTAAATATTAACAGGCTTATATAAAATATATTTGTGTGTGTCTAACTCTTGTAAATATTATTATTAGATGGTTCTAGATGCACCTGTATATGCACTTATGATAACTCGCTCCGTCTCGCATCTTGGATCCGTAAAAGTTTAAAGATAATAATAAGCCATCGTAAAGTGTGATATTATATATCGAACCTATATATACATATATGCGTAATAATTAGACGAGGAAATATATAAAACTTGAAATATCTCTAAATAACCTTGTTAGTAAACCGTATATTATTATTTGTACATATAGGTACTCCGTGGGGACACTCTTAAAAAAATTTTCGTAAAACTTTCTTATATATACCCTGCAGATGCGATACAGCCGCAAACGCATGAGCAACGGCAGCGATGATAGTATCCGTCCAATTTGGTCTATGCGTATATATACATTGATATATATATATATATATATAGTGATATTGTGTTTGTGTGTGTGTGTGTGTGTCGACTGGACCATGGAAGAAATAAAGGCCATTACATTCTTTACCGTAATTACGGGCTCTAATGTATTCCGGAATAAGGACTGGCCATGAAAATTTCTAAGTACCAACTACATAATATACGTACATACATACACAAAACAACACAAACCGCACACCGTAATTACATAGGAATGATATTTTAGTTTTCCGACGTGTACACCCGCGGCCCCGGCATATCTATAGATTTGTACAAGTGTGTGTGTGTGTGTGTACGTGTTGTACCTACATATAGTGTATTGCGGTCGATAATCCCATTGTTTCATCATCCACCTGTATGTACGGGTATATATACTATAGCAGTATAGCCAGGAAAACTAATTTCACTATATAGGTAGGTACACGCGCGGTTATTAAGGCGGTGAGCGGAGGGTACATTATTACATTGTATATACGCGTAAAGTCTGCGATATTCCATGTATCGTTATAATATATATATATATATATGTACTACGTACCTATAGGCTTGCACTGTGCGTTGCATTTATACATATCTATATATATATGCTTTGCAGCATATAATTCGTATACATACAATATCGCGACGTGGTGCAGCGCATATATATATATATATATAGTTATTCGACCAGATGATTATTGTTATAATAACTCGAAACCGGGAAAACTGCGGTCAATATTGAATAATATTTAATGTGCAGTACAACCGAAATGTATAGGTATCCCACCGCCGCCGCTGCCTCAAGTACAATACATATAATACGTATAATATATTTATAAGAATCGCTCCATAGTTTTATATTATATACACTAGCAGTTCCTTGCTATATATGCGGTATTTGTTCTCAAGACGCGAATGAAACTTATATAGTATCTATAATTATTACTATATATGTACATTATTCCCTTTGCGCCCAAATTAAAATCGTGTACAGCAAAATAACATCGTAATTGTATGTACATATTATATATGTATATATATACTATCGTTTCGTCTGCGCGCCTTCATAATATTTTCTATAGTACAAATATATATTATTGTATAATGTATATTACATATTTGGACGAAATGTTTTAAATGAAATCCCGATAAATTCGTTATACGATTCGCGTGCGATGTGTGAGCTTAAAAAGAATCTAATACAAATATATATCATGTACGTAAACTGAGGTACGTCTATTATACCTATATATATATATATATATATATATATATATATATATATATATACATATATATGCATATGATGCTCGTCCATGCCCTCGTCGCGAACTCGAGACGGCAGGCGATGGCTGTGCGTGCATATTTATATTTATACATGTACCGCAGTAATTACCATTATTTCCATACGCATATTTTCTCATCGGAAAAAATATTTCATCGATCCTCTGCCGCCAACTGACCCTTCGGGTCGACTGTAATAAGCGAAAGAACAATGAACGACTGCGGCGCGACGACGACGACAACGCTATAACCCCTTGCGCGACACCTTGCGAACCACATTGTCTCCTATACGGTTACGCGCTATTTCTTCTCTCCGACTATCTTTCTTTAACGCGCGCGCGCACTCACACACACTTAATATATATATATATATATATATATATATATATATATATAGATACGAGCCTCTCCCTCTCCGCCATTTCCTGTACATAATATAAGCTCGCGTTCCCTTAGTCGTCGACACGGGGACCCCATTGTCTGCAGCGCACCGCTGTAATTTTTTATGTATATTTCTCCTTTTTTCTTTTTTATTCCTTTTTTTTCGTACATACATTACCCTTTTTTCATACATACAAACTTATTATATAATATATATATATATATATATATTATATTCATATACGCGTGCGCGCGCCCGCGTACGTACACATTGTTTGCAATGTTATAATATGCATACAATAAATACACGTCGTCGGCCATAATATCAGACGCTAATTGTTCCGGACAAATTGTACGCGCGTCTTTCATGCGCGCGCTCAAGATAAGATCGCCATATACGCCGCCTCGTATATCCACCGCCCTCGAAATAATAATAACCGTCCACATATTATAATATGTATCCATATATGCGTGCGTATGAAATACGTAGAATAAACGCTAATATATGCATATATATACATATATATATATATATAGGTAGGTACGCGTTATTTCATTATATTATTGTCGTCCGCGGCCGCGGCGACGTCGGCGTTTTCAACCGTTATAGAAATTTATATGCATACATATATGTTATAACAAATTACGTACAAAATAAAATATAAAATATGTATAGTGTGGCACGGGCATGTTGATGAAAAATGTTATTTTTATCGAAAACCTTACGTATACCACCGCGTCATTGCGGCTGCATGGACAAATATCGATTTTGTAATATATATATAATATGTACTTTATTTTTCGTATATAAATGGTTTTAAATGTTTCCGTATGACATGTATAATATTATTATTATTATGTCGTCGTGTCGTCGGTATATTATGCGTACACTCGTATATTATACACACGTGTAATTATATTTTATATTATGCAAAATGCACTGCGTGCGTTCTCATGACGTGTACACGGCAACAGACGTAACAAAACACACACACACATTTATAATTATTCTTATTACACTTAATTTTTCATAAAAATGTAAAATAAATAATTTTATTTTTACTATTCATAAACTAAAGTTTTTATTTGGTTAATGTGATGGTTGGTGTTGCGTTCGAGATACAAGTTTTTGAACATCGGACTCAATACTGGAAAGCTTCAAGACTGCCGCGGACCCCCGACATGAGTATCGCGGATCCCTTGGGGACCGCGGACCACAGGTTAAGAACCGCTGAGCTAGTGTATATACGCGTGCGATAAACGGTAAATCGCCTCTCACTAATGATAATAATATACGCGCGCGCTGACTCGAACTGTACCCCAGATAACGCGAGCGCGAATAGGCTTTATTATAATATAATTTATAGTATATATTCGTGTGAAAAATAAACGTCGTCACCGCCGATGTTATAATATGGTTGTCGTCGTATATACGGTTGCAGTGTGGGTCGCTCGGAATGACGCGTGAGTGTTGATTAAAGGGTACACTTTAAAAACGTTACACGCACGCAAGATCATTTATTCGGTGTGTATATATATAATATTATGTATACTTATAGGTATATATAATATCTGTGTGTTATAATACGCGTCACGAGGACAGCAGTCGGCGAGGATCGACCCGATGCGAGTATAGAACGTGTCCTTGTGTGGCGACCGCTTATTTCCTTTACGTTTTCAATAATATTATACTATATAAACACACTCACACACACGTAGCGTAATCGACGAGTTAATCGTGTATAATTTATTTACACGCGACATGAGAAAAAAAGTAAGAAAAAAAACTGTTATCCGTCTATTATTCATCCATCTGTGAAATAAACGTATATTATATACGTATGTATAATATTATTATGTAACACATGTGTATGTATGTGTATATACACACTCGGTGCGGGATCTAATATAACGCCTTTGTGTCGAAAACAAATAACGAAAATCAACCCTTTTTCGATTTGTTTATAATCTGCGACCGTAGAATTATTTAAAACGTGTATGTATATATATAGGCATTTCCTGTTGTTCACGCTGTCGCAGTGCACTGCAGTATATATATATTATATAGGTATAGTATTGTGTGCGTTTTTCCGTATCCGTATTATTCACACGCATTATGTATATATGATATTCTAATCTGGTATTATTATTTTTATTATTACGACGTGGTGACAATCGCTATGCGCAACGGCAGCAACCGATTTCACATGTATATATAATAATAGCTGTCCGATAATAATATATAATTTGCCGGGTCCGTGGTGAGTTACTATGGTACTATGTCCGTCGTTCGTTTTGTTTTTTGTACACATTATTTACGTATACATAATAGTTGTTTGATATTTTTCAGAATTTGTTTGACATCCGTTCAGGACTTAAATTGATTTTTAGTGGGAGGAGGAGGGGGCTGGAGAAAATCGATTCAAGTCATGAACGGATGTCCTTCAAATTCAAACAAATAGTGAACAAATTATCCACGAATTTAAAACCCTAAAATTTAAAAAGAAGGAGAGGGGCAGCGAAATGTACGTTGATAATATTATATCCGAAATTCCGAACCGAAACCGCGACTGCGCTACTCTGTGTATAATAATATATATAATAATATTATATAGGTACGTGAAATGTTCAGTGTATAATAGGTATACGTGTATTATTACGCGCTATGCGTATTATTATTATCGGGTCATCTCGCGCGGCTGCGTAACCCTGTATTTCTTCTATACAACGCGAAAACTGCATCACAGGGACCGCACACACCGCGGTTGCAGTTTTTAAGTTCGTCGCCATAACGACCGCATCACGACGATTATTGTTGTTGTATGTTATTATATTATTATATCACTATATTACATATTACATAGTATAATATATATTATATAGATAGGTAGGTACATTATATAAGTAAACTGCACGCTGTGCTCTGCGTCCATAACGAAATTGGGTCTATATACGATCGTCGTCGGTGCGATTCTTTTATTATTGTTATTATTTTTTTTTTTCATCTATATCGTCTGTCTGGCCGTCGCCGACACACCCCCAAAAAGGTCGCGTAATTTGTTAGTGGCGTCTGCTTTCACCGCCGCTGAGGTCGTGTCCCCTTTGACCGGTCGCGAAGGCCGCGGAGACGCAAATTAAATTTCTACCCTCTACCGCATCAAACGAAGCATTCGAATAACCCAACCGACCGAGTATATAATATAACAAACTCAAGAGAGACCACCACGAGCACATTGTTCTAATTATTTTTCGAATATAGTTATCGTTTTCGTCCTCCCCCCCCCTTGAATCTCGCTTCTTCGTTCGTATAATGCATTTTATGTTTTACAATATTACCCAGATTTATTCGCGTACGTGAAGTTAACATCCCCCTACTTTGTCAAATCTACTCGAAACCTACACTAATACTTCACGAGTCTATATTCAAAATTTACGAGTTGGTCGTTTGCGAAATACACTTAAAAAACAGAAAGAGACCAACTTCACTAGCCCCTACAAATCGCTCTTGAATTCCAAAATTTATACTAAACGATGCACTTTTATTTGCTAGAATTTTCGAGTTCATTTTTGTGTACTTGTATCCTATATATTTATAATATGTACTTGACTACGTTTTATAATAATATATAACAGCACGTATAGCGCGTATTATATAAATGCGTATGTACGTACATACATGAATTATTCAAACGCGACTGCCGCACAATATATATATGTATACCTATATATATTTTTCCTCGTCGAAAATATTATCGCTTTGGCGTAAAGACGTATATGTACGCAGATTAATCGGACCCCCCATCGGGGGACGCCACCTATCGAATGGGACATACATTACTATGGTGTCCACCACGCCGTCGTGCAAAATAATATGCGACAGTATAAAATAGTATAATAATATTAATTCCGTGTGCGCGCATTTTATAGGTACACATATAATATATACTCTACGTATATCATATACGTACCTATGTACGCCATGACAACACACACGCGCTCGTGAAAGTCTATGGATGTCCAGCACTTTACCGCTATTAATGTACATTATATATTATACTCGTATAATATACGCGCACGACCCCGGGGCTTCCGCGCGCTTATAAAATAAAATAAAAAAAAATAATAAGAATAACAATAATAATAAAATGTATCTATGCATATTTATATACATTATATTATATTATATATATATATAACATATCTATAATATATACGGATAAAAAAAAACTCGTAAAAATCGTCATTTTAATAATATTTATAAACGAATAAATTTCGAAACGGCTCGTAATTTAAACGGCAGTGGCTGCGCGGTGTGGCGGTGGTGTATATATGGTGGTGGCCCTCTCTCGCGTCGAATTTATTGGACCGGACCGCTACTGTGGGACACACGCGCTCGCACAGTATGTGGGCGGTATTATTATGACAGATATTGCTTGTCCGCCGTCACCTTTTTTTTTATTTATTTTATGTTTATCGACCGCGTTTGGCCCTCGATTGTTGTGCTTAAGCCGTTGTTTGATATACACGACAAGTGTAAGCATCATACCGTGCGAGGTGGTTATAGAATATAGGATAATATATATGCCGTCTCTTGGTTCGCGCTGTTGTTTAATTAATAGGTACATATTATTCCGCAGTTGCATATAGGAATTTCGAATAAGTAAATAAACTATACAAAGTATGAAAATAAAATCCAACGCCTTAACGGTATCATTCCCTTGGCCCTCTTTCATTTATTATTAAAAGTTTAATTTTCCAATTTCGTGTATATATATATAAGTTAAATGGGGTAAAAAAAAATTAAATCTTTAGATTTATTCATGGAAATACAATTGTTTTAAATGATATACGTAGATAATAATTTATCATGTATACGAACAATAAAATCGTAAATTACATGATAATTTAAAAGGTTATGTTTACAGAAAAATATCACAGCTATTAGTGTAACCAATTTAATGAAAATTTAATTTTCTAATTCTTTCAACTCCATATATATACTTGTCGTATAGGTACCACAACTAATATTTTTATATTTCGGGATTTTCGATTTGATTTTTTTACTATACAATTCTTACATCTTTATAATATATAGGTTTAGTAAAATTACTCGCGTTGGTGCAAAACGATATAAATATAATATTATTATGTTTGCACTTTTTCCGCGACATATTCTATCGTATATCGTATAATTATGCTAACTGATAAAACACTTGTAGTACGTGCATATAATATATATACACAGGCACGCATAATTTACTGATATGTATACCCACCCACCGCGGCGAAATTCGTCAATTACACGCACACACACGATAATGTATGTCAATTATTCTAAACAGACGTCGTTATCGTGTTCTCTCGGAATAGGATGTTTTCGTTTTCCCATGCGGCGAATACATTACATATTTTATATACTACATTATACATACATGCGCGCGCCATGGGCAGAAACAAAGAACCGGGCGTACAATTATTATTATACTGTACGCACACAGTGTATATGAATGCTGTTAGTGACTGTATGTGTGTGTGTGTGTGTGTGTGTGTGTGTGTGTGTTTAAGTACGAACTCTCGAAAACGACGACCACCGACTCCAAAATAATGATTGTTCGCCGCCGCCGTTGCGGTCTCTTCGCCGCGATGTCATTGGTCGTGTGTTCTCTGGTTGTTCGTCGTCGTCTTCGTAGCCGCCGCCGTTACAACCGTCAATTACCGCCGCTGCCGCCGCTGCCACCGCTTTCCATCACCCGCGCATTGCGTAATAACTACTTTATATTTTATATCCTATTCGATTCCGTTGCTGTGGTGCGGACTGATGATTACTTTCGGTTTTTTTTTCTTTTTGTTTATTTTTTGTTTTTTTTTTTTTATATATATTCTTCCAACGTGATATTTTTTTTCCTCACCACACTCTGCACGCGGGGCCGGCCCGACGACCACCGCGGACCGTATATTTTATTCCCGCGGCCGCGTGTGTCTATATCTGTATATCTGTACATAATATATAATATAATGTCTCTCCGGGTGTTTAATGACCCCCTTACCTTAACCACCCCCTGATCGCCGCCGGTCCATCGCTGCAGTAATATACCCGTGTGCGCGCCGATATAATATATCTGTATATTTTTTTTTTTCTAAAAAACCTGTCATTTGTCCGTTGTTGTATAATAATTCGACGGCGGAGACGATCCGTCGGGTGCGCACGGTGGTGGTGGTGATGAGCAACGCAATAGCGGATAATGACGTGTAATGATGATTGCTCCGTGCCGCCGATGGCTTAGTTATGACTTAGTACTGTATATTTAATATACATATATCTATATGTATATATATATATATATATAAAATGTGTATACAACAAAGGAAAGAGTCATGAAAACAAGAAATGTATCACCTGTATGTGGAATATTATGGTAAACTTCAGAGACTTTAACGCCGCCTTGTCGTTGCAGCTCATCATGATCCGCGCGCGAAACACAGTACTACTGCTTATTCTCTTATACAACTGAGGTTCTTGCGGTCAGATAACGATTTCGATTTTTGCATGTATATATACATCAGAATCACACAAATGATGGCGCGAGTTTTGTGCGGTTTTAAAATATAATATCGTTCGCATTTATGGTTTATAACGAAAATCACATGTCTCACACACTCATCGTTATATCCACTTGCAACAACGCAAGATCATTTACACACACACACACACACACACACACACACACACACACACACACACAAACACAAACACACGTTCGATGTATAGTGTCGGATATTATATATTATTATTTGTGTGTAGTGTACGCGTGTGTATTTTTTCTTTTTTTCTTCTCCTTGGAGTGATGAAAAAGGCAGATGGCAGGAGGGCGCTCGTCCGACATCATTAGTCCGCCGCCGAGAACAATAATGACAGGTTGTGGGCATCACGTCGCGACGAGGGGTATGCCTACATAATATATATATATTTATAGGTATTACTCGCATTCTTGGCGATGTATATGTATATATATGTGTGTGTGCGTGTGTGTGTGTGTGTGTGTGTGTGTGTGTATGCGTGTGTGTGTGTTGTACACCCTGAACGTCGTAGAAACTTCGTGACTGTGCGAGTTTCGTGTCAGGGTAGCCAACCCTCATGATGTACCAGGTATAACTTGGCAAACTATATAATATACGTTTTATACGAGATACGGTACCATGTAAATGTGTATGTTGCATGTATTTGTATGTGTGTAAATGTGTGTGTGGGCAAAGGCCGTGTCAAAGTTTTTGTATGGACGCGCGCGCGTAATGATTTATTTGCGTATATACGCACTAGACGGACGCGCGCATTGTGAAGAAATTAATAATTTCATTGCTCTGGACGATAAATTATATCCTTGTGATGTATATTTTTTCTACTCGTATTTCATTCGCGAATCATTAAAAGATCTACCGGTTTAGCGGCGGCCGATGCAGTCCAGAAAAGTAAAAAGGAATATAAGCTTACTGCGCGGGATACCATTTATATCGATCCGTATCTTTGACGTCGCGTTTGCATACAACGTGCGAGGACCGTGTGACCGAAATATTCGGATTGTCCAGACCAATAAATTACCGCGGCTTATAATGTATATTATATGATGTTTGTGTATTGTTGTGTTTGGATAAATACGCATGTACATTAAAATCGTTTGTGATATGGTTTCTTTTTTAGGGAAAATGCGTTTAATATAACGTATATAATATCGTATTTATATACACCTCTTATTCGAGTTGGTATGCACGTCTCACGCTGTAACGTATAATGTATACATATATAATGTACTCAATTTTCCGACGTAGGTATACACACTTGTATAAACTTGAGTGTATGAGCTAATACTATACACAAATACTCGTATATATATATATATATATATAACCGTATAGGCTCGCCTTCCAAACTATTAATCAATCACCGGCCGATATACATAATGTTTCGCTCTATGTGCGCATTATAATCGTGCATTCTTATCCTATGAAAATCGCGTTGATAATGACGAGCTATTGAACATATCGGATGTATCGTATGCGCGTTCTCTGTATAGTATACCAGCCGCGGTACCGGATCAAATGTACGTATACGTGTGATGTTATGTGAACACACTTTTGGGTGTGCATATACAGTTTCACTAGCACTGCATCCGCGGTAGCCACCGCTGCGCTGCAGTATTGCATGTAAGATGTATTATCACACCGCAGCCGCGAGGTTAATTTAAGACGACGTAATGTTTATTCTTTTTGACAGCCGACTAAAAGGGTTTTCTGGTTTTAGTTTTCCATGCAGTGCTGCGGGTTAGTTTTTTCACTTATTCCTGTTGTGTTTACCTGTGTGTATATGTATAGGTATATTTAGGTATACTTATATCGCCGATCTTCTATGTACTATGTACATGTTTAATATCTTACAAACGAGACACGTCGATTCATAATACGGAAAAGTCATTTCGAAATTGATGGAGTTCCATTTAATAATATGTATGTAAGATTTCGATGTCATCCGTCGTTGAAACAAAATTTCTATGTCTGTACACAATATATGTAACGTATATGTATTTTTGTACAGCGACATCAGACTCGATGGAATTCCGTTACACGCATCACACATATTGTTATGTAGTATACCTATATTATATATAGATACATGTACGATTATTCTTACGACACTAAGGGGAAAGACTTGAACGCCCGCGTGTCTCATTGGCGGCGATAATAAGCAGCGAATGAATTAGGCCCGGTCGTATTTTTTTTATTTTTTTTACCAACGTACGTTTATCGTTAGTCGATTCATATTCGTTTATGGGGCTTAAGTCATCCACATATATAAAAAGTATAAACTTCGTATATATTACTATATTTAGTTTATATAGCGATGTACATGTAGGTATTTATTGTTATTTATTCTTAGAGAGCCGGTCGCTCATATATAAACGTTTTTCGGAAACTGGCGAGTGTATTTTGTCGGACATATTTTTGTAACCGAATAATATACTGTGGGTATATATATACAGCCGATTGCTGCGGGTAAATAAAATAATATAATACAGTAAATAAAGTATACGTGAATATAATACGTGATACGCGAACGTGAATGTATATATATATATATATTATATCGGTGTTTCCTGGAGGAAAAGTCGTCGCGGAAAATTATATTCGGCCGTTTTTGTACGTGCTGCAGTGTATAAGTATACATATGAGAAGCTCGAGCACATTCCACCGTCGCGAAATGTCGGCGGCAATTGTTTCTTGAATTGTTTTATGGGACCAGTGTCTGTCGCGCGCGAACGCAAAACCGTTATCTCGTCGCGGCCACGGCTCGTAAATAACTCGTCGGCCCCAAAAGTGAATTATGCACTGGAATTGCTGCTGCTGCCGTAAAAAAACAATGGTTCCAAATCATTAGTGCGCGGCAACGACGACTTTCGTGAAAGCTTATATATATACACCAATTTATTTATATGTAATGCGCATAACGTATATATATATATATATACATGTGTGTGTATTGCACCGTTAATAATAAAGGAAACCTACTTAATAAATCAGAGTTTATTCTACGCCGCCGCCGCCGCATCAATGGACCGACGACGACCGCGAAATGGTAGCCAGTTTTTTCGCATTTGAAAACAATGTATATAATAATATACGTATATATAAATATACATATACGCGAGAGGGGAAAAAATCGACCAACCGACGGGGTATAGTGCGCAGCAGTGTCGTCAAGGACTCGAAAACGTCGTTCGGCTGTCGATGTTTGTATATTATGCAAAAATATATCGTTTTACTGCACGTTTATGTAATAGAAAAATCGTGGTCGCGCGGAACTGCTGCAAACGGGGTATAAATAATACGTATATGATATATACTTAATCATCGTCTCTGCCGCGGTCGTCGTGTCATGTCACGGTTTTTTTTCCACCGCGGCGTATATATTTTTTGTCTGTCGAGTTCACGCAAAATCTCAATCATATTATATAATATTAAACTATAGCGAATTTAATAATAATACTATACGGCCAATCCGCCGCACAGTTACCGTCCATAAATCACCTTGCTCGCGCGGTCGTCGGTCATGCGTATATATACTCGTACTATGTGCTGTGGGTCAAAACGGAAAACATCCGATAAAATGTTATGAATTATATTTTTTCACGGTCCCGCTAGATAGATTACATATTATGTAGTTGTATGTATACATGTATATCTAAAATACACACACACACACACACACACACACACACACACACTAGCGTGTTGTATATATTTTATACTAACACACTCCGATAATGTTGCCATTTGAATAAACACGTTTTGCTTGTTAATCCGCACCGTAATTAACCAATAATTGCGTGTGCTAGTGTGAGTGTTTGTATGTTTTTTTCCCTATATCTTTAATGGCTCCCTGTCAGAGCGGTATACGCGCGTACAGTGCCACAGCAGCGTCAGCATCATTGCACTGAGATCGGGCGCGCGGCGCGGCGTTTTCCTTTCCTCGTCTCTCGACCATCGCGCGCGTACAGGCGACCGGGACATTTCAATTATATCATAATGTTATGCTGCGCGTGGCAAATACAAAATAACATAAATTAATATATCAACGGACGCGCGTGCATATTATTTTAAACGTGTATATTTGTATTTAATTTTAATATACACTCTTACAACATTACACCCGTCCACCGGTGAGCCCACACGAGATTAATGCGTAATATTAGTTTTTCGGGGCTGTTCATCATTTCGTCGCGATATTGTCTTCCGCGCGTTGTATACAATACAACCATCATGGGCCATTTTCACCCTGCAAACGATAATAAATGATAATTTTATTATAATCATGTTGTCATACGTGCTGCATATATGTCATATATGCTGCAGTTTTGACTGCAACAACTCGGCGGCTTTATCACGTATACCCAACCGACGGCGATCATTATTTTCTATTTCTTCCGACGAATTTCTTATTACACCTCGGACCGCTGGGCAATTATCTCTTATACACACAAATATATATATATATAATATTTATATGTATATGTATTGTATTAATACATTTATACTCGTATCATGTATACCTCACACCGGTCACCGTAAACGCGTGTGTAAAATTATACCTTTGGCGATAATTTTTAATTTTTTCTTTTTTTTTTTCTAACAATTATAACGTGCGTGCATAATAGCTGGGGTCTAGTTATATGAGCATCGTTTTGTACGACCATACATACGATTATCCCGGTTGTTAAACGTTTGTGTTATTATTATTATTAAGATTGTTCGAGGATGGATACACACAAATATTTTTCATAACTGGTAAAATAGCGTGGCGTTTAAATAATATTATATATCTCGCCCGCGCGCGTTCTGGTTTTCCGCTCCGCCATCACGCTCCCGTGCGCAGAGTAAATTATAATATATATACGTATATGTACGAAAACATGCCGTGTATCCGGGGATAAAACGATTTCCAATTAGGTGTCTGCGTCTCGATTATTGGTGATTTGTGGCCGTTGACTGTTTTACGCGCACGCACGAACACTTGCATAAACATGAACCGTATATACACGTATATAATATAAACATTATAAACCATAGAAAAACGTGTACACGCATATACACGTGGTACGTATGTACCCATGGGAAGGCGTATAGTATGTATAGAGTGGTAGTAGAAGTATAGTAGTAATAATAGCAGTAGTAGTAGTAGTAGTAGTTGTAGTAGTAGTTGATGGATAAGATGGCAGAAGAGTGCTTAGTGCCCAATATATACGAGCACGCATGCTCAAGGAAATCGATTAAGTAAAGACTCCTCCTCCTCTTCCTACTGGTGAATATATAGCAATAAGTGCAGCGTGTGCGTCTTTTTAGCCAGCTGGCTGAGTGTGTAAATTATATATATGTGTATGTGTGTGTGTGTGTGTGTGTGTACATTATTCCGTTTACATCTATTATAATACAAATACCGGTTTCGGGACCCCTCCGCTACAGCCGCCGTCGCCGCAGATCAATCACGCGGGTTTTCTTCATTTCAATATTATATGATAATGTATAGGGTATACAATATGATAATCATGACAACTGCAGGACACTGACGCAGTTGCGTGATATAATTATATTGATGTGCACAGTGCGCGTTTCATATTTCCAAAACGATGTCCACAAGTCGTCTCCCTGCCGCAGAAACTCAGGAACCCCCAGTTCTACAGGCCCACTCTTTTCCTACTGTTTCGTGGACTTTAAACTTTACTTTACCAAGCCCAACGAGAAATGAATCGATGAAAAATCATTATAAACAGTCTGAACGTCTTTCTTTTTTTTTTGAGCGATCCTCCCGGCCGCGTTTCTGCAGCGATCCATCATATACACTGTATTATTATGTATAATTTTACTCGGTGTACAGTCGTGCCACGCAAATATGTCTACATATTATAATGTATTAATACATAGATGTACGTATAAATACAGCGTATAAGTATATACTTGGTCGCTGCTTTATACACACATACATATATACATGCATACTATTTTATGAGTCCACCGGCCGCGCAGACGTAATGTGTTTTTTATTATATAGCATAAATTTACATTGGCAGTAAACCCTTTCGTCATCGTCGTCCCCACTATCACTTGGCGCAACAAAATATATACGTAATAATATATTGATAAGACTATATTATTGTTATATAATAGTACTAGCGTGCACTAGCTGCGGCATACACGACGGATATGAAGGTATGGAATCGATGTAATACGCGGGGTAATATATACGTACACAATATGGTGCCAGTAAAACGTCGGAAGACGCCGCACGTATTTCGTGTACCGACGAAACGTATAGGTACACCTCGCGATCGATTCGTGCAGCGCGGTCTTCAAAGATTGTCCGAAGCGAAAAAGCTCTGCGCGATTGCGTTTCCGAAATACACATTGCGTATATACACGCCGTATACCTATAACATTATGTAAGACAATGTTCGTTATCGGTCTGAAAACATTTACGTACGGTGTGAGTATATTTTTTAAAAATTGGCAATTGAATCGGTAAGGGGAAAGACAGTACTAGTTCAAAATACGATAATTAATTTTCTTTTTATGAATCAACTCAACTAATTCAGATCTAAATATTGAGTGTATGAACGGTACTAATACAGCCTTTTTTCACTTGTAACCGGCATATTTATAATTTCAATGAGTGGAAAATCAGTACTCTGAATCAGTAACTCTGAACTTGATTATCTCAAATTGTATTTTTTGGACTATTACTATTCTTTCACTGGCCGATTCAATTATTAAGCGTGTTATTAAGCGTGGTTCGGGGAAACGTCTCTGAGTTCAAAGAAATTTATATCTATCGGAATAAATACAAATAAATATACATGCGTGTATGTGTGTGTGTGTGTGTGTGTATAAAGTTTCAATTATTGCGTGGATATATAATATTTATAACTTTGGCGAACGGCGGATGGCGGCAGCGGTGGGAAGAAGAAATAACTCGTATAGAAGCGACGTACATAGTCGCGCATGCATACCGGCTTCAGCAGAAGAGATGGCTATCTGCGACGGAGACGGTTTACAATGTTTGCATATTATAATTCGAATAATGGAAAACCCGGTCCGGCAAGACCGATACATCATTTTGGGGGTAGGATTAATTTGTTGAAACGCTGTATAAATATATATATATATATATATATATACACACACAATATAGAGGACGGCGGGACAAGTTCTGCGTCGCACTCCAAACGCGCAACAACAATGCGAATTACCGGTGCTATGCAGCTGAGCAGCGACCACGAAAAATAATTGGATCGACATGTCCACGTGATTTATACTCATCCTGTTGGCAAAATAATATTATAATATTGTATATAATATAATATTGTATAGGTATCCTTCTGACCCCTGCGGGCCGCGCACGAAAGCGCACTCACCAAAAATAACGCTCTTATTGCGCACACATCACATACGTAATAATATATACACGTATGTATTTATTATATCGAGTTTACGTCGTCGTGGCATGGTAATTTTTATTTTTTTGTCTTTTTGGCGAGTTTGAATCATTATTATCCGCGGAATCCGGTAATGCTTGTTTTTGCAGCACTGTATCTCTGCGTTCTCTCTCTCTCTCTCTCTCTCTCTCTCTCTCTCTCTCTCTTGCTCACTCTTCATGAACACGCACTCTTCCGTCCTCATCCACGCGTACAAATGTAACCGATAATTCACACGCGCGGATTTTTCTGTCAGCACGCGCGCCGGGGCCGGCTGTCAAAACGTAACAAATTGCTCGAAGCCGCCACGCCAAAACTCGGACGACGGCGACTGCGACGATGACCACATAATTAGAGAAAAACTGGCCAGAGCCGGCCACCAAGCTACACACATGCACACGATAATATATTAATGTACTTGTGTAACGTATACCTCGTATAGATCGCCTTTACACACACACTCACACACACACTATACACTATACACTGTGAAGAACAACGTGTATAATACGCACATTACTATTTTATTTCAGACAGTTTCTCGATATTTCGACGACGGTTATATTATAATTCGAAATACGCATCGTTCGCGGGCCGTATAACGAACACTCGCACGCGCAAAGGCGCTATTCGCTATTATTACACCGTTTCAGTAGGTATAGGCTGTGTGTTTCGTGCGTTTAGTTAACATAATACTACATATCTATTACCTGTATTATAATAATAGGTAGGCCTAGAATAAAAATAAGTTTCATATTTTATAATTAAACAATTTGTTTATACATAAGTTACCTATGCGACGAATAGTGTCACTATTGTCAGCACGGTCACCGCATGTAACCGCACACCCACAAACAATCGATGAATTTAGTTTCAACGATCGTGACTAGATTTATATAATACAGTAGTGGTGCGGTGTACTACTGTATCAACCGAGTTATTGGTTATAAATGATATCGGCCTATAAGATTGCCCAGCTCGACGCGGACCACATCGTCAACTCGAGGGACACGGCTACATAGTATAACTATAAACCTAATATAACGGTCTGTCCGTGTTTTGCATACTGACTCGTATGTATGCAGATTTGTTGTGCCGTCGCAAGCACGTTTCAAACCTTTGCTTTATTTGTCCTTTCCCCCCATCCCCCCAAAAACGCAATTAATATATGTTGAACCCAGTGACGTATATAGGGGGCTGCCCCTCCCCCCAGAAAGAAACTTTAAGAGTGAATATAACAACGAATTAGTTTAATTACAAAACTATGTTAACTTCCTCGCTGCTACAAGCCCCAAGAAAATATTTTCCCGCGAAGGTACCGGTATGTATGTGTATGTGTGTGTGTGTGTGTGTGTGTGTGTGTGTGTGTGTGTGTGTGTGTGTGTGTGTGTGTGTGTGTGTGTGTGTGTGTGTGTGTGTGTGTGTGTGTGTGTGTGTGTGTGTGTGTGTGTGTGTGTGTGTGCATTGAATTTATTTAATACAAAAAAAATTATGTATTTTTATTTATACGGGCGCTCGCGTTCAAACAAACACATGACACACACACACACATTCACAATAAATTAGATCTAGTTATAATAATTATTATATTATCAACGACTGTTTCACATATATAATGTAGTATATAATATATATAACGTGCACTGAAATTAATGATATATTTACTCGTGGTTGGTTTTTTAACCACATTTTTGGTTTTAACTTTTTTCGAACTGTCTAACGCGCGTGGTACGGACCACGTTCGAGTTTTTTTTTTGTTTTTTGTACAATAACACAAGATTTTAGTGATGCGGATAAAGATGAGGAGTGTTTTTTTTTTCTTCGAAAACAGGAAACGATAATACAATATTCCGACATTTTCATTTACATTAATCCGGTGGATTTTAATAATGTAAACACCTATGTACGCCAGTCACACGCGTGCGCCCACACTATAGTTCCAAGTGTGTTTATAATATTATGCAGCCTATAAAATACCAGTGTTATTCTTATTACGTAATGTAATAGATTTTCCTCTATGCGGAATGGGCTTCTGGTGCGCGCGTCGTTTGCATTGCACCGGGGACCATATTATATTATACTTATATGTACACGCGCGACAGGCTGCTGTTAACGATGTGGTTTCGGTCACCCGTTGATCGCCGTCATACACAACAGCCATCGTTGCCATAATATACTTATCGCCTCGGTTGATCTATCCCTTTATCTCTCTCTCTCTCTTTCTCTGTGTCTATCTGGTGATTGAATTCAATTTATGATCACGCGCGGAGACTTCAGGTCGTTCACCAGTTCACCACTCCAATATATGTCCACAAGCACCGTGTGTTTCGCACTGCCGCACATTTTATAATATTATGTATTTTAGGTTGTGTTTTATTTTAATTTTTTTTTTGCCCGAGCCCTATACCACGTACGGGGGGGGGAGAATTGTGTGCGTCCTGTTTGATAGCGAATTAGTATGCATCGATCGAACAATCCAGAATTATTACAACTATTATCATCACCATCATTACCATCATCTTCGTCGTCGTCGTCGTCGTCGTTAGGTACCTACATAATACGATACGATTCATGTGCGTGAATGGAAAAATATAAATATTTATTATAATATACTTCTCAGTGGTGTCGAATAACGCGCGTGTTTATTGGCTTTCGAGTCAAGACGATGATGAGATAAAAAATTATTCACGAACGCTGTCGGTCTATTCGCCGTCGAATAGACATGCCTACACTATTTTCTAGCTATCTTAATAATAATATTATAACATTGCAAGTTATCAACTTTGTTATCATGATGATTAGCGACGTTTTAAGTACCTCGTTAAAGGTCGGCATTTTAAGTAGGTACAACTGAAAGCTGTCACAGTCCACATCCATACCTATATATTATTATCATGTAGTATAATAATATTATACTGTAAGTTTTCGAGAAAAAAAAATCAATAGTTGAAAAAAAAATTTTCGATATTACCAATATTATAACCCGAACGATAATATATTATGTATACATTACGAATACCTATATAATATTGTTTTATCATACATTCAATTAAATTTCCTATTAGGTATATATTTCGTTATAGTATAAAATAGAATTATATTTTTCATACAATCATTTTTAAATAATGTTTATCCGAACATAATATATAATATATTGAATTTGATCAAGCATCATGTGCGAGTATAAAACGAATTAATTATTGACTATATATGTATTTTATATGTATTCATAAATTATTACATATTATATAAATAGTATAACTATATAGGAACATACAAACTCGATATTTATGTATGTATATATATATATATATATACATACGCTTTTCTCTATACTTGTTATTATCTAAAACAATGTTTTGGTTATACAGAATATGTAATTTGTAAACCCATTTGAAATGTATTTTCGATAAGTTATATACACACACGATGTGTTGCCAACCATGTAAAGGTAGAACCCGTCAAGTTCGATTGGCCGAAAACGAGAACGCTTATAATTCGTATTTTATGGCTCGTTAAAACTACGCGACGAAGAATTCAATTATAAACAATATATACATGCGCGCGTTTTGTTATTATATTATAATGTATGATAATATTATAATATGAATAGTCTACAAAGCGTTTTCTGACCACTCATATGCATATATTCCATGGTGTATATATAATATTATAATTTTGTATTTCTCGTAGGATATATACTAATGAAATTGTGTTTTTTTTTCCTCCTTCAGGTGTCGGCTTCGGATCCGGACTGCGGCATCAATTCGATGGTGAACTTTACGTTGTCGGAAAACAGCGGACCGTTCACCATTAAATCGGCCACGGGTGAAATATGTTTGGCCAGACCGTTGGATTACGAGACCAGGAATCTGTACGAATTCCCGGTGGTTGCCACGGACAGGGGTGAGTGTTGGTTGAGCAAACCGAAAATAAAAAAAATGTTGTAATATGTATATACTATTAATAGATTCAATTAACAATACGATTCCCTCGCGATGATAATTACTCGGAAAATCATTATGCGCGCGTTATAATAATTACACTACCTAATGTAAGAACGCCTTTTCGGGGTACAAGTACCATCTGTGTTCGCACTGTACATACGAGTACGCGTGTATATATATATATATATATACATATATCGGTATATTGCGCGCAGTAAAGAACGCGGCAATAGACCATATTATATGTTTTATAGCGCTTCGGCAGCTGACGCGCATACCCATGTATATATATTTATTATGGAAATGTAACCTAATGAGACGCGTGTGAAACACACTATCGTTTTTTTTTTCTCACAATTTTACACGTTGTCGATCGAAGATTTATTATTTAAATTTATACGTTAAGATTTTCGACCAAACGCGATACACGTATAAATATATATACATGTCATGTACGCGCGCAGCGTAGACATCCTATGTCTGTATTACAAGACCACGCGTATTTCGCACTGTCAACGATCGATGCACATATTATTATTATCTATATTCTATACTTCTATAGTATTGAAATTGAAATTAAGATTTTTGGCCAAACTCCTACTACACCATATAATATCTCCTTTATATTTATAATAAATAATAATAATATAAGTATATAATACGCGTGTATACGTTACCGTTCTCACGTGACCGTTTTTGTGCCGCGCGCGTTGCCGTCGATAAATCAAAGACCGAACGCGCGCGCCGCGCGCTCGCGTAAACCGGTTGACCCGCAGACACGTCAGATTCTTATCAGTCGGTTTCGAGTGTGGTGCAGCACCTCCGCGAGCGATCCGTTGAAATCTATCCGACTATACGGCGCATATATCTCGGTCACATCTTCCTGCGGCCACCTGCTGCTGTGCACCGTCGTGTGGCTCATCCCTTGTCTTTCAACACACAAGTCTCTATCTTTCTCTTTCTATACCTAATCCCAAGGCATCTCTTTTCATCTATCCATCTCTCCGGTCATATTCTCTCTCTCTCTCTCTCTCTCTCTCTCTCTCTCTCTCTCACACTCACTCACTCTCATCTCTCCACATTCATCCGACTCCACAATCTATAAGACTATATAATCGTCCGCGTATTAGAACATCGTATATTATTGTTATGTATTCCAAGTCGGGCGCGCAGTCGAGGGTTGCCACATGCGATCGTTTAGCATAATATCATAAGCGTGCCACTGATGTGCGCGGTACGATCGCTATCCCTATGGCTTGTGTAGCACGTGGCGCATAATAATACGCGATAAATCATTAACGTTTTTTCTACATATAGGTGGCCTGAGCACGAGCGCCGTGGTGAAGTTGGACGTACAGGACATCAACGACAACTGGCCCGTATTCTCGCCCTCCGAGTACAACGTGTCCGTCGTATGGAGCCACAGTGAACAAGGACCCGTCGTAACAGTCCGCGCCAAGGACTTGGATTCCGGATCCTTCGGCGTCGTTTCCTACTACATGATATCGGCCAAAGGTAAAACGCCACCGTCGTTTTTATAATAAGCACACGCGCGCACTCATCTGCCATAGATCTAGCATAATGATCATAATAACAATACAGGTATACTAGTATACTGTACACATGTGTATAGTCTGTCTCTGTATACTTTTTATGACTTGCACACGCGCATATTACAATTCCATATGGACGAGAAAAACGTTTGCATGTGTTATTACGATGTACTTACTACGGATAACATATATACATCATACTATTATTATTATGTATTGTAATACCAAAGAGATTATATTATTATTATATCTGGAATCGAAATAACTTACGTTTTAAGCCCCCATCTATGTAGAGACGTGTAGTAAATAATTGTGCATAGACCACAATAGTTTTCGAGTTCAACTGTAAATGACGCGCGCGTTTGTGTTTCAAAAGTACATTGTTCGATTCACGACGTAAAAATATTACATTGGGTTACATTATTTCTAGAATTCTGTGGTTTCCTCCTCGCTCGGCTGTTCTGTTATTATACACGAATATCCTGCGCATTATTATAATATACCTACAGCCACACAAAAGACACCTTGCCTATATATATACACAACTACTTATCCGACAACCAAATATTATTCGGTATTATAATTTTTTTTTTGTATCACATTTGCCGACATGAATGCCGACGAAAACCAAATAATTTACACGCACATTATATTATTACACATAATAATATTATGTTCGTTACTCGAAGCTATAAATATATATACGTATATATATATATATGGTTAAAATACTTCTTCTATAAACCAGTACGGATTTCGTGACTTTTTTTTAATAGTCCTGCGGTAGCTGATATTTTATACAATCAGATAACGCGACTAACTAGTATATGTGACTAGTATATTACTAGAAATTTATATTTACCGAGAATATCTAATAAAATTCAAAAACATTTTAGCAAATGATTCAATTGATATTAAATCCGCCTTAACCCTCAGAAATCGTTTCAGAGAAAATCCAATTTTTTTACTACCAAATACATACACGCACACGTATCATACGCGTACTATGTGTATAACGACCGTCCGTACACTCATTCGCATATCTGTATAACATAAAAATGTGTACAGTGTATATAGGTGCATTTCATCCCGCCGACCGTCTGGGTCGTTTAAGCCCGACGATGTAATAATAGTAATAATAATAATATATTATACCGCCGTTGAAAAATCATGGAATGTGCAAAATTGGTGAAATATGCTTTCGACGGTATCCTGGCAGTTACTAAGAAAATTCGTTTTGATACAAAATAAATGCCCCATGCGAGCAGCTATACGAATACGAATACTAATACGAATAGTTAACAAAATACATAATTTCATCCAATGTTTTTGATTTGATGATTTTGATGATACGTGAGATATTGTGTGTGTAGTATTCATACATATGTATATTAATGTTGTAATTTGCCATATTAACTATTCGCCGTTTCGCATCAATTTTATAGGGCCCGACAGCGAGGACGCGGAGACGTTGTTCCGGTTGGACGCCAATACCGGCGAGATATGGGCCGCGCAACTGCGATCGGGCGTCTACGGGCTGTTGGTGGCCGCCAAGGACGGTGGCGGGTACGAGGCCGCCCAAGTGGCCCGAGTCAGTATCGCCGTGCTGTCCGCGGACGCGACCAAACCCTTCGCGGTGTTCGTCAAGTCACAGTACTCATTCACGGTGCCGGAGGACGCGCCGGTCGGTACCATCATCGGCACCGTCGCCGTGTCACCCAATCAGTCAGGTACGGAAACAGTTATTGCGGTTATACAGGGGGGGATGTTGTGCACATAATAATTTCCTAAAGAGGGAGATTTTGTAGAATTCCATGCAGAAGCCAGAAATATGGTAAAAAGTTAAATAGTTTATAAGTACTAAACACTTGAATAGATAATCAATAACATAGATATTATAATCTATAAGCTTTTTAATTTATAAATCTAATACCCATATTATGCGTTGTAAGAGGCCATTGTCAGTATGCTGATAAATGTAAGACTTAGTTAAAAGTAATTTAATAAAAGATAGTATTTCGGGTGAGGGGGTTATGGCCCCTTAACCGTCTCTGTGTGCGTCACTGGGACATTGTATAAATAGTAAGCCATGATCTTCTGTCTCTGCCTATCGCACCCGCAACATCGCATAATATAGGAACTTTGACGTTTTTATATTTTTCCAACGTACCGATCGATCATTTTATGCGATAAGGATTTTAAAAACTGATTTAAACCCGTCGAATACTCTTCTACAAATCGACTTTCTCATAATTTTTAAACTTTGTACTTGACGTATACTCAAAAATTAACTTTTGTTGATTTTTATTTTCCGATTTGTTTAGTTCTATTTCAAAAATCTATTTCTTATTTTTTTAATCAAAAAAGTGGGAAAGCTGACGACAATATAAATCAGTTTTCAAAATTCTTATCGCATTAATTGAACGATCGGTACGAATGGGAGAATATAAAACGTCTAAACGCCTGTGTTGCGCATGTGATATAGACAGAGACAGAAAACCATGGCTTATGATCCCCTTAACATACACTTATGCACAGCGCATATACTTATATGCAATATAATATGTACATACGATTGTACGTTCTTATCCGTGCGCGCTAGCTTAACACGCGCGTATATATACACTGTTACTGCTGCAGCGGTTGGGCGAAACGGGACCGGCCGCGGGAAAGGGTTGTATCGCCGATCCGAGCACAGTTGTCCAGAATCTTTCGTGCGGAAACCTCGTCACACGTTTGTGTTTTTGCTTATGTATATTATGTGTATTTGTGCGTGTAGTTGAAAACGGCATCGACACCGAAGCACGACACAAGAAACGAATATAATATGTAAGAGAATAAAAAAAAAAAAATGGATAACGAAAC
This sequence comes from Chaitophorus viminalis, assembly GCA_025469195.1. Taxonomy (NCBI): domain Eukaryota; kingdom Metazoa; phylum Arthropoda; class Insecta; order Hemiptera; family Aphididae; genus Chaitophorus; species Chaitophorus viminalis. The sequence continues at coordinate 18,149 of JAIPRK010000741.1, read as the reverse complement.
GGAATGTGTACGTACTGCAGTGCAATGATATTCCAAAGTCGTGAAGTACGCCGGCGACTTGTAATACCAACGTCTTTATTTCGCATCCAATCACGATCCGCCATTCCGGGGGGATAAGTTATATAACATATATATATTATATCCACAGCGATTATATACACATCCATATGCTGTACATTGCACTGTCTCTCTCACTCTTAAACCGATGCCGGAATCGTGCAGCATATATTATTATTATGTCGCGACCGATGGAAATTCGGTGGCCGTCTGCACGAACGCCGCTGCAGCTCATTATAATAATATATAGCAGAAGACTCGCGGGCGCGTGCGTTGAAATCGATCGTCATCGAGACGTAAATGTGACTTTCCGATTACAATTCGCCAACTAACTAACTAACTAACTAACTAACTAACTAGTTCGCCCGTCTGCATCGCATATATTATAATATAATATAAAATCGCATTTAACTGTGTATAAATTATATTTAATCTATCCAATCGATCGGTATATCATATATATATATATTTTATATTCTCACGCGGTTTGGCAGATATCTATATAGTTATAATATGTGTGTACGACGTATTTCCACTCGACGACGAACCACTCGGCGCCGCGTACGCTGAAAAAAGACTCTTCCTTACCGTACCTACGTGGTAATTATACATAATACTATACAGTATGTTATATCGACGAAAAATTCATATGACTCTCGTCCGGTGATGTATATAATAATATGTACGCGTACGCACGCACGCACACACGTATAAACGTAACGACCACAATTTATGTCCGTTTATACTTATCTCGCCCCGGCCCCGCTGCAGTAGTTATTTATCGCCGCCGCCGGTCCAAACGAATTTCTCGTCGTTATTAAAATTTTATTTAAATTAAATAAACCGGAACGTGGCGTTTTTTTTTTTTTTTTTTGACCCAGCCGACTGCGACGACGACGAATTTACGACGAGTCAACAATAGACAAAGTGAAGAATAAAAAAATAAAAACCGTATACTATTAAGTCATATTTCGATGCATGTAGACTTGCATTGCGCGGCTTCGATATGTAGCGGCGATGACTGTAATATCGCCGCTTCATTTCGAGATTTATGTAAATTGTTCGTGGTTTCCGTGTTCTCGGCCAAAAAATACACATAGGTACACACAGAAACGATGATATATCGTTTCTAAACATCTATATATGTAGTCTCGTCCAGCAGCGACGACGTACGCATCGTGTCGCAGCATCATCCCTACCTTGTGACTGTCAACCGGTGTTTCTGAATTTTAATTAAATGTTGATCTCGACGCTCCCTCTCCTTACGCATACACCCTCTTGGCAAAATAACATGTGGGATACATATCCGTTAACTATTATAATTTCCGATTAATAAATAATATCATACGATCGGCATATTGATTGGATATCGATCTGCTGTCTCCTCTCGCTGCAGGGCTGGAGGGAATCAACCACGATGATTGCTCGCATCAAATATACCTATAATATTATAGGTATAGTATATAGCAAGTAGATTATTTTATTTTCATGATATTATATGCGTGTAGGTACGCACCGATTATGGCCATCGATCAAACGCGTAATCGTTGATCGTTCCGCATTAATTTTTTTCCGTTTCCGTTATTTGTCTTTTCATTAAAAACTATATTTCAATCGAAAATAACGTTAATTAAACACGTAGAGTGGTTATGTATAATTTTCCTCTTCTTTCCAAACAAACCGGTCCATCGAAATTATATAATCTTCACCACCGTCGCCGTCGCGCGTACTGCAACGGCTACCGGTCAATTTCTAGTGTGTGTGCGTGTGTGTGTGTCTACACCGCACACCATACACACACACACATATATATATATACATACACTCGTCTCGTTGTCATATTATGTTATATTTTTATATCACACTTATATATATGTATATAATGTACACACGATGTATGAGTACACGTACAATATTATAAACCGTCGACGTGCTCATTTAACGCCGTCTCTGCAATGTTGTTGATGTACGTTCAGCCTATAATATTATACGTACAACGCGCGTACCATACATGAATATTTAAATGCATACACACGTCTCCCATTGTTGACGACGGGTTTGTCACTCACTTGTACATATTATATGTATATATAATTGTATGTGTGTGCGTGTACGTTTGTATGATGTGCGCGAACGCGTAATATGCGACTGTCTAATTGTCTCGACGTCGTCGTATTTCAAATGATTTAGATAATTTATGTGAAAACGTTGTGTACATAAAATATAATATATTAACGCGTGCGAGATTATACGCTGTATATGCAGTTAAAAAAAAACCACGAAACGGGAAAAAATATTGTATAAATCATTCGTGTGGCGCGCTAGTACCTACGTATTTACGCGCGAGTCATACATGTATATTTACATATTATATAGTCGTATATATATATATATATATATATATATATTTATATGCATATAATATGCGCGTATGTATCCACATATTCGATCCGGGTAAATTAATAATATGTTAAATAATAATTATTTTACGTCTCGTTATATTCCGTACAGATTTGGACGACTCGGATACCGTGAGATACGCCATATATTCGGACGAGGCGGTCGGATATTTCGCCATTGACCAGGTGAAAGGAGTGATCAAGACGACGGCCGTGTTGGACCACGAATCGTTCGAATCGGTCCTGCTTAACGTCAAAGCCTACTCGGAGACGAACAAATATTACGGAGCACACACTCAGGTATATGCAAGAGCCCCTATACACTTTTATATCCATTGTTACGCTTGCGCCACGAGTACATATTTTCACGTTGTCCGTGTCTCTTAAGTGAAAATACATTGTCTAAAGTTTCGCGCGCGAACGAATGGTACAAAATTACAAAATGCTACTCAGCGAATTCGGTAGAGATTCGGCCGATGCATTCAGAGGATTCGTTACGTCCGTGTACGTTCTCCAACGTTCATCAACTTCGTAGGCCTTCGCTTAGGTTCGTGATTTCAAAATTTAGATTTAGTATTCATATTCAAATCGTTGTAATGGGCCGAATGTCGTTCAAACTGAATAGCGTTTTCTTCGATCTTCCCGCCACCGGGTTCGGTACATTTTAATGTAGCAAATTCACGTTCGCGGCCTAATATAACGCACCTTTAAAGAGTGTTTCGTTACGGTTGGTGATCGCTATTTTATTTTTTTTTTAATTGGCTTAAAATAATATGCAGATAAGATCAGCTTTTACACTGCAATACGTCTGCAATAAGGTCGCACACATTATACTTGCACACGTACGTACATGTATACTTATAATTATATTGTTTTGTGCGCGTGCCACAGGTGAACGTGTTGATCGAGGACAGGAACGACAATTCGCCGCGTTTCGACTCGAGCTCCGTGCGAATCGCCGTGCCGGAAAACGTGGCCACGGGGTCGCCGGTGTACACGGCGCACGCCACCGACCCGGACTCCGGGGCCAACGGTGAGGTGCACTACGAGCTGATCGCGTCCACGCAAGAACCGTCGTACTTCCAGGTGGATCACAACCGTGGCACGATCAGCCTGATCCATGGGCTGGACTATGAGACGGTGCATCGACTGACGGTGACGGTGATTGCCAGGGACTCGGGCGCGACGCCGCTGTCCGACAACATGACGCTGGTGGTGGACGTGCAGGACATCAATGACAACCCACCCGTGTTCGAGCGGCCTCATTACGCGGCCACCGTGTTGGAATCGCTGCCGGTCAATTCGCAGGTGAGCATCCGTATACACGTTGGGAAGGAGAGGGGAGGGAGTTATGTGAAGTCTGCAACGATTATTATTATTGAACGTGTTTGTGCTTAAAAGATTTTACGAAAACGCGATTATAATATGTACGCTGCTCTTATATAATATATTATATCGTATATGGTATACATTATACTACTGTATACGTAGTCTTTAATTTACACGGGCAAACGAACTCGTTAGACCCATTCCCCCTCGTCCGGGGACACTCGTCCTCGCACCAACCGATATGCGGTCTAATCGTCGATAATCGTTTTTCAAACGGAAAACATATCCGCGTAGTTTGCGGACGCATCTTTATGTACATCATAATAATATTGTGTACCGACGACGGTGAAACCGCGTTCTACGAAGTCGTTACGTTTGTTTCTATATCCTGCTCGCCACCTCCCCCCTCGTCTCCTCGACCCCTCTCCACGTGAGGCCAACGATGACGTATAGCATGCAGGATACTCGACATGCTCTCGGCTTAAATTAAAACGTCGTTACGCGTATATATTTTTGGTTGGTCCGATTATTTACAATCGGGCCAACTACGTTCGCGCCGTCCGTTTCACCAAGCCCTCTCTCTCGAAAAAAAAACCGATTAAACTTAAATGTTAGGTACGTATGTAGTATATAGTATTGTCGTATATACCCGTCCTGTGCAGGAGCGACCGAAAACCAGTGGAGGTCGTGCACCGCAGTGCAAAATTTGCCGTCACGACACGCTCACTCGTTAATTAATAACGGTAAATACCACGGGTGCGCGCGCGATGACCGTGGTTGGCGACCATGGGTCACACACAGTCATGATGATGATGATGATGATGATGATGAAGGCTCGTCTTGCAGCAGCAGCAGAAGGCGATTTCGCATGTGCGTAGTGTATATACTATGTAGGTACCACTCGTCGTAAATAAAACGCGATATAACGGAACTCGGTATTGTCCTCGTCGGGTTATAATTAAACCCGCACGTTTTTCTTCTTCCGATGTATTTTTCCATCTCCTTCGGTCGCACAATATTCAAACACCACCGCGGTTCGGCATAATGTACCGTAGTTGCGTATATTATACGAATTTACGAGGAATTTCACAACGGGGTGTTCGACGATAGCGGCGGGCCGAGGGGACCGAGGAACGCGGCGGCGGAGGATGAAAAAAGCACTCCGCGAAGCAAACCAATTAAACAATAAACGACGGCTAGTTAATGTATAGTAACAATATATCGGAATATAATGTAATAATATTATAATAACACGCGGGGACACAACAATGCGCATATATTATTATTGTCATGCGACTGCAGTGATAATGTATAACGTTACGTACGCGCTGGTAAGGGGTTAATGATTATTTATGCATTATAATATTGTTGTACTGTTTTCTACTCCTATTATCGGACGAAACGCCCCCTGCGCGGTACAACAATAAAACAACGTGTATATGTATGTAGCCGCAGTGCGCGCGGGAAAGAAATATTATAATAACGAGAGCAGCAGCATCATCAACCACCGCCAAAGACCTGGCAGAAGAGAGGAATGGTAGAATAGCAGCAGTAATAATAATAATAATAATAATAATAATAATAATAATAGGAAGAGGAGGACGAGGGAAAAGAACAAAATATAATAACTTTTGGTTTTTTTTTTCTGTCGACAACACAGCACCGTTGCCGACCGATTTCGAGATCCTATAATATACATATGTACGCATATTGTAATAATATTATTATATTCGGCTTTGGCTTTGGCGCGCGCAGATGGGGGGGAGGGATGTTGAGGCCCCCAACGAGGCGCGAACAATGCGTCATTGTGTTGGCAGAACTGCGCGCGTTCCGATAATTACTCGTCACCACGGCCGGTGATTGATGGACGATGCCAGCGAGTTGCCGGTTGGTTTCCCCGCGGGTCCGGGGTCGAGCGTACAGTTCAAGTTGGCGGGAATGCGCGCCGTTGTCGCCCGGCACCCCGCGCTGTCACCTTCACCAACGCCGACCGTGTTAATACCGCGTGCGCTCCCCCCTCCCCCCCGTACAATAATAGACCGTCCGTATCTTTCATCGGCTCTAACCGCTCCGTACTATTAATATTACCACGTCGTCGTCCGCGCTAATACAATAATAATAATAATAATATTGTAATAACGCGATATATTTATATTAATTTATTATCGAAATAGTACGCGCACGTATACCTATACGTAATTTTCATACGAGGCGTTTTCCACGCACACGCCCGCCCGATGACAATAATATTATAACGTGTCGGATTTAGATGCATATCGTCGTATTATATGACCCCGCGTGTACAATAACTATAATATGGCATTCGTTACCCGGCACAGCGTTGCCCGCAGTTCGGTTTGCCCGTAATACGATCAAATGAATATAACAATATTATTGTGAATATGCAAATATAACACCTGCTGCGGGTTAAGAATGGTAATTAATCCAGATACGCTGTAATGTATTGTTGCGGTTCTCTGTGCATCATAAAACGAAACTACATAATATATGCTGACCAAATTTCACGTTCAAAGCTCCGTTCCACGGTCGAGCGATTTTTTTTTCGCTTTTATCACTTTTAACTCTCTTAAGGAATCGAACTTTGACAACAATCCTTTCTTAGCGATCCGTCTTGCGTCATTCTCCTCTAGCTATCTGTGTTACGAATAGATTCACCGGAGTTCTTTTTAGTAAAAAATTTGAACACACTGCGATTAGAGATATGTATATAAATTTATTACAATATTAATATACATATCACCTCGACTATTTGTCTCCGACTTTTTATATACTATTATTTAACTAGTAGGACCTACACGCTTCAATACATTTATGCTTACTTACTAATTCCTAAATTGTAATAACTTAACCTAGTTTTAATGATTCCATTATTACATTACTCACTTTATCATAATTGTTTTACAAACAATTATTTCATTTTTATATTACAAATGTTTACTAATTGCTATGGTAGTACTTGTTAATTGTTTATCTATCTATGTCCCAATACTTATTCCTAACATCTGCATGCCAGATTTCAGCCCGATCCGTACAGCGATATAATGAATCGGTCGGGACAGGTTATTCTATATAGACACGTAATACGCACATGTTGTGTACCTGCACGTATGTGCCCAACTCTCGCGCGGACGCCAATAAATTAATGAGCCCCCGCCGACGACGTGTTAAGCTCGCGAAGCCGATTAGTTCTCATTGTCACGTTACACATATATATAGTACGATTATTATTACTATTATAAACGTGTACATTATACATTACATTCTACATTACAATAATGTTATACGACGAAACGGTGTGCGGCTGAAGCTCGCGAGGTTCGTTTTTTAATACGAGCATATTAATATTGTCAACGGCGTCGTGCCGCATAAATCTCCACCACAACCGCGCGTATTGTATGTCATGTACAAACCCGATGGAAAAAAATATCCCCTCGACGACCTGAAAAGTCGTCCCCGGCTTTTACACATGTGCCCCCGTCGTTATGATCTCGACGTTCGCTACGCGTTTTTCCCCTTCGTCGTCTGTTTTACCTAACTAAACAAGTACGTTATTACAAAACGTTTAGCGAAATGTTATTAAATTGATTGTTATCAAAATGATATTGTTCATCATAAATGTTTTGTCAAAAGTGGTCACTGAGCACATGATGATCGCTAATAATTGAACTTTGACAAATTATGAAACACATCGTGGGATTGGTGTATTTGGCTATTCGTTTAACTTGCCTATATTATTTGAGTATTCGTGGATATTCGTCAAAAACACGAGTCGTGGGCTCTCGGCTTAATATGCAGACATTTTGCGCTCGTACATGGCTCGTACGATCATCGTATCAAGCCGGAATCCCACGACTCGTGTATGTTTGACGAACGTTTGGTATTTGTGGACACTCACCGAGTGTAGTGCGGCAACGGAGTGCTTATTCGGTGTGTTCGTTATTCGCTATACCTTCCGGTCTGTCGGACTGTCCGGACTGTCGGTAAAAGCGCCACGAGTCAAAGGAAATGACCGAAATGTATATATTATAATATGCGTATTCGTCAAATACTTGACGAGTCGTGTGGGATCCCGCGGGCTTCACTAACATTCGCGTCGAGTTTCTTTCCCCGGGGATCGTCTTGTTCTAATTCCTGCGGGACCTGCACCTCCACCATTACGTATCGCCCGTATTATCGACGTGACGACATTATTTTTGTTGATTGCAGTTGTTTGTAACTCGGTGAACTCGTTTTTTCGCAGATCGTACAAGTGACGGCACTGGACGGTGACAGCGGCAACAACGCCCGCGTCACGTACCGCGTGTCTGGAGGCGACGTCGGTGGGTCGCTGGACGTACACCCCACCACGGGATGGGTGTACGTCAAAGGCCCGTTGGACCGGGAAACGCAGGACACGTACGAGCTGACGGTGGTGGCCGCGGACAACGGGTCCCCGGGCCCGCTTGCTGCTACCGTTGTCGTGGTGGTCACCGTGGCTGACGTCAACGACAACGACCCGGAATTCGACCGGGAGCAATACGAGTTCCACGTGGAGGAGAACCGGCCCGCGGGATCGGCGTTCGGCGCCGTGTCCGCTACGGACCGGGACGCGGGCGACAACGCGCTCGTCCGGTACTCGCTGATACCGACCAACTCCAGTTTCAACATCAACCCGTACTCCGGTAAGTGGCAACGCATTATTACCGTTTTTCCGGTCAGTGGGGTGTGAGAATGGGGAGGGAGAGACGGAGACTTTCCCAGGGATATCGAGTCGACCGAAAGCGGCGTAAAAATATACACAATTATGATGCCTTGACCATTGTATACTATACGCGCTACATTATGGTACTATGTGACATGTGTGAAGGTAAAATTTGGATGACATAATGACATCAACACAGTGGCGTAACGTAAAATTGTAGGCCCCTCCACAGAAATAAAAAAAAGGTATTGGGCCCTTAAAATTATGATTGTTCATACATTAAATAACAAACTTATAATTTACTAAAAATACGTTTTACGAGTAGGCATAGATAACTGTAATTCTGATTGAAAAAGTACTTTTTTTTAATTAATTTTATTTCAATAATATTGTTTAATTATACAAAAATTACTCACACCTATGATGTAAATAAATGAAATAATACATTAATGTCGATATTTTTCCAACGAAACATTAATTTTTTTTTATTATACTCTTAATTACTTACGGTTTTTTTTTATTGAACAAAAGTTTAGTAACCAGTATTATAAATTAACAATAAATCACAAGAGCCCCAAATTTTCCTGCCCTCTGTGGTTCGGGGGCTGCAGGCTTTGATTTACGCCAATGCATTAACCATTACTGCTGGATAAGATGAGAGAGACTCGCGCTTCTTTGCCTGCTTAATAAAAATATAAAAAATAAAATAAAACGTTATTCTCGTGTTGTTTTGTATATTTATATTATTGTATATACATATAGCCGGTTATTATGGTGATAATATGTATATGCGGCTGTAATGTTGCCGACGAGAATTTTTTTTCCGCACAATAATCGAAATAATGATCATTACGGAGATACGATCGCGAGACGTGCATCGTTGTCCGCGTTCCGGCAATGAAGCAGCGATACGGATTGTGGCCCCGATGACTAGCTGCTTTTAGGGCTAAAATTCTATCGTGAGCCAAGACGCGTATCGCGCACCATTATAGTGAATATATATTATTAAAATACGTGTGTATACGATTTTTTCGACTGACACGCGTAACGTGATGATAAACAAACTGAACAGAAATACTTTGCGTCTGCGTAGGACATAATATTATTATACTATCGTAACCACTTAAGATTTATTATTATATTATCCGTTATAGGCGTGCGCGCGTCAGGAGAGGTCACATGCAATATGGGCGACGGCTATATACTTCCATATTATACTCGTGCGCGCGCATTATCTCGACAACCTAATACGCATACAAACGTACACGATTGTTATAATATCGCAGTTGCCGCCCCACTCAGAAAGAGTGCGTGCAAAACAACCGAGGAAAACAAAAACCATAATCACAAACATAACCCCCATAGTATTATTTGTCAATAATAATAAAGAATAGAAACTTCCGCAATTGTTGTTGTTTTTTTCCTCCATCATGGCTTCAGGTAGTTCCGAATAGTATAACGGCGGCGCCGGCAGCATTTCGCCCACGTTCTCTCTTCTTATATTCTTATAATTGTGTACCCGTACTAATTATACGTGGCAGTCTGGTATCGAAAATATTCGTGTGTATATAATACTGCTTTACTAATAACATAAACAAAGAGCGAGTGCGCGCGCGAGAGTGAGCGAGAAAGGGATGATATCGATGATTACGCGGGGGCCGCGCACAGGCAATTTTGTCAGTAAATTATGGTAGTTATGTCGAAAATTTGGGTCGGAAGGACCAGCCCGGCGGTCGCGCGATGCGGTTACGACGGCAGAGACGGCTGTGTCTGCCAAATTACTCGGTCCATAAATATATATATATATATTATATTCTCTCGTAGTCTTCTATACACACACGCACGCGCTCTCGTGCACCTGCACAGTTATTATATTATCCCGCATTGGTGTACGGGTGGGTATATTTTCGATTTTGTGCGTGTTTCGTTCGCGTGCGTTTTCGTCGTCGTCGTCGTCGCCGTCAACGGAAAATATTTTGGTAGTTGTTTTATATACAATTATGTATATGTATGCGTAGTATAGCTGCTGCGCCTGTCGATCGGGGTTACGATGATAATAATAATAATAATAATAATATCAGCCGTGCGCACGCGTGTTTGTGCAGTGTGTATAATATATACAAGTCGCCGCGGAATCCCACCCGAAGTGCGTATATTATATAGCTGCTTCTGCTGCTGCAGTTGATAGACAAAACGAGATGGAAACGTATAGAAAAAAAAACAATCGAGAGAGGCCTTGAGGTCGGAAACACCCTGCGGCCCGGTATAGGCCCGCTATTGCCTCTCGATCGCCTCTTCTTGTATAAATCTACTCCAGTGGTGGCTTCTTATTATATATCGCATCCTCGCCCTCGGCTAAATAATAATATTATATTATGTATGCGTATGCGAGACGACGACGGAGACGACGACGACGACGACGAAACAGCTAGGGTAACGCCTACAAATTATTGGTATTTTCAATGAGAACAATTAATCACAAAGGTATACCGCCGAACACATGCAGTGTAGTATACGGTGGATGACGAAAATAATAACAATTTTCCCACATAATATTATTATTGTATTATTATTGAAATGCGTTTTCAGCGAAAACCTCGGTCGTCTGCTGCAGCAGCTGCAGCGCGTCTCACTGTATGCATCGTCGTGTCGCGTCGGTACAAAAATACGTATAAGTATATAAATATGTAATAATTGACGTTTGCGTTATTACTACACACTGACGTGGTTATATTGTCCGCAACGCCCAGCTCCAGACGCCGCCGTGTATGGGCGGTGTGTGTGTGTGTGTGTGTGTCGGTTCTTGGGTTTCTTCGTCTATTACTGTATAATATATTCATTCGATTCGATGGATTGTTTGGTTCTCCCGAGAAAAACTAAATTAAAGGTTTTTTTTCTCTCTAGGCGCGCGCGTAATAATATTATGTAGGTATACCTATTAGATTATGTTTAATGATCAAATGTACGCGCGCCATTTATCGACCGACAGCTTTGTGTCAAGATAAATGTAGGTATAGGTATAAATATATGCGCGCGCAAGAGACAAAGTCAACTCCTCGTAGACTTTGTGTGTTATGCCCATTACCCATGCATTAAAAAATAATAATAATATTATCAAACCACATATTATAATACAAATAAAACAAATGTTCGAAATTTTATATAAAAATGATATTCCCTAGATTATTCCAATCTCGCTCGTGTACCGTGAATCATTAAACGTGCAGCCCGTTGTTATTTAATATATGCTGGACGTATTATGAAATTTATATATAAGTACTACATATTTTGAAGGATTCATTTACGGCATGGATACTAATTAAATAATGAAAAATATAACATTTTAGATGTATTGATTTTACGATAAACTGTCGTTTTTCAATATAAGTTACACATTTTTATGCGAGTGATAGAACCGTTTGATCGGAAATTCGGCTGAATCGATTTATTTTAGTGATTTAACGTACCTACCTGCTTATTTTATCTATTCATAGTTTTCATACGTCGACATTTTCGATGAAATGTCCGTAATAATTATACGATCGTAATGTTACCAACTACGACCTCTATTCCGAATTAGTTATCTATGGTCCATTAATTCATCATTATAATATTGTAAACTTGTTACTTCCGTTACATTATCCTATATTATATTGTATACACACAAAGTTCAAAATATATTCCCACTCTTCGAACGCGCCTACCCAGTGTCCCATCCAAAGACAGTTCTACACTCGACCCATATCTCGCGCGCCGGACACTCTGAGAGCTTTTTCCTGTTAGGAATGCACATATATGCAAATTATATTATTATGCATTTGTACGCACAAGTGCAACAAGTGCGACATACCGCCGTGTGGTGCGTAATATTATATACGTGGTATCCGCAGTATTGTCTGAAACGTGCGCACATAATCATATAACATATATATATACATATCATATAGGTTTAAAATTAATCATGCCTATAATATTATTTTATTTCATTTTTTTTTCTTTAACTGCGCAAAATCTCCATTGTTGTATTTATATTTTTTTTTAATCTCCGCGAGTTTATTGCTCAGTGTGCCGCGGTCACGGTCTGTTCCGTATGTATATTATGATAGACGCAATAATTGCAGTAAGACTCGGAAAATATATATACGAGTATATATGTATAAGAAGAAAAAACCACCGACATTGCGCTATAGATATACGTATAAGTGCATGCACGGTGATTACGTTATATTATTATACATTATATATTGCTCACCGTACAGCGTCGTCCAGCCAGTCTAGGACATTTCGGTGTGTATTCAATTTTTTTAAACGACTTATATTCTTTAATTTAATTTTTATTATAAACGCGCTGTATCCCTGTATAGTTTATATGATTATAAACACGTTGTATAAATTATCTTAAACTAGTCTTACCCATATTGCAATAAGATTTTAAAAATGCATTGAGATAAGATAATTTTCATTGTCTGGTACATGATTATACGTTTGATGCAGCAATTTGATTTATGCTTATTGTAAGTTTTCAAAAGTGGACTTATCTGGTTGTTGCACTGAACTCTTTAATCGACAATCATCACAAAGTAGTTCGCGCCAAAATGAATCTAATAAAAAGTATTAGGAAACGGGCAATTTTTCAAGAGTAAGAATTACCGCATTCATTTTATATCTATGGTGATTATTTTATATTGTGTAAATTGTATAATAAACAATTTGTATGGAAATCACGTGTGTTATATTTTGATAGTTTTGCTACAGATGTTTTATAAACTTATATAATAAAATTTACACGAATATCATTTATACAGCGTGTTTAAAATCATATACTATATACAGGGATACAGCACGTTTATAATAAATATTAAATGAACGCCGAAATGGTGTACGTCGAGATGTCCGGGTCCGTCGTCTGACGGATGACGGTATTTCGTCTTTTTCGGCACGTAGGCGCGTGCGCATGGATAATATTATAAGAGAGCAAAAATGCGTACGCGTAGGTACATATTATTATATTATACATGCGGTATACAATTATAAGGTTTTAACGCCGTGCGCGTAATACGTTTTCCGACCGGTTCGATGCAGACCTGCGCGATCATATTATACAGCTACAATATGTACAATATAATATATTAATACAAGCTTAGCGCATTGAATGTTTTTACGATATTGTAATGATCGTTCACGGTCAACAGTTGTGTCATATCATCATCATCTATCGAAGCGCGTTTGGTTGCACTATGCGAGAGCTGGCGCGCGTTAATTAAACGGCTGCCTACGCGCGCGCATTATATTACCGCGCACTGCAGAAGAATCGTATATTATAATATTCGTCGTCGTCGTCGTCGCCCGCCCGAACCGATTGTCTCTCTCTCTTTCTCTCTCTCTCCTATTTCTAATTACTGTACAGCCGCTGATTACATCGATCATTAGAGAGAATAATCGTGTGAGTGTACGTATGCGTATTTGTAACACGAACTCGTTTACGCCCAGAAACGTGGTATCGATTTTAAAATTCCTAACCCATGTGGTTTCTCACATATCATCGCATACACGCCGGTGCCGTTTATACGTGTGTGTGTGTGTATGTGTGTGTGTTATTTTACTTTTTTCTCATTTTGTGTTTTTTTTCTTTTTTCGAAACGCGCTTATATCCCTTCAAACATGGAGCACGTATGCACGTACGTTGAGTAACACTTGTGCGACCCAAAGGACCGGCACATATGTGTACATTGGTACATATAATAATGTATATACATAATAGTTATATCCTCTTAATCTAATCGATCTATCCTGTTCTAAGCAGAACGTTCATAAGATAATACTATCCTGCGGTCTTCGTATAATGTCGAAATCTCACGATAACTGCAGTTTTATTATTTAGTAAAATATGTTGTACATAAACATTAAACACATAACCTAACCTTCAACCTTTTTCTGCGTGGCGAAGATTCTTTTCCCCTGCTGCTAAAAATGTTATAGACCAGACCCAACGTCTATACACGAGAGATTATTGTCACGGCCGTTGAAACTATATGCGCGGAGTAGCTACATACACCCTGTACATGTCATATATTATACATTTATTATATACAATATAATGTGTAGGTATATAATATATATATATATATATATACATATATACGAGGGTACCGCTCGATGATCGACTAAAACCCTCACCGCGCTCGGTCCGCCTAAATATTGACACTGACGACGTCTGTGTGCATATGCGTACAACAAATAATAAATATATTATGTACACCGAAACGCTATTAAAAACGTCAACCTTTCTTCCTCCCGCCCCGATCCTCTTCACTTATACGATAATATAACCCCTTTCTGCGGCGATGTACGTCGTGTCTTAACCAGTCCGCGCGCTCGATACAATCCTAATATTTACCACAGACAGTCGTAAAACGAAGAAAAAACTATAATATAATAATGTACATGTGCGACGGGAAAGAATATATAATAGGTCGGGGAGACTTTAACAAAAAGCGTTCCTATACACACACACACACACACATATATATATATATATATGTGCATTATAGTATAAATAACAGACGGACTAGGCCCTCTTCCTAAATCGTATACATAGTTGGTTACCTGCATGAGTTGTATACACACACGGCGGTTCTATATATAATATTATTATGTCTCATTCGTGGTGTGAGGCGCGCGCGCGCAACCATTCGCGATAAAGAAATGCAAACACCCGACCCGACCCAACGACGAAGTGGTCGAGAAAGGATCGTAAAACTGTAAATGTTTTTTTTTTCTTCCTATCTTTTATAATATTTATATATATTATATACTTTTACAACTCTCGTTTGTGCAAACACGCGGGCGCAAGCTGCGCACATGACAAAACATATGCGATGTAGAAAAACCGTTTTATTACAACTATACTACCTACTACGTTGTTTTTGTGTGTATAATGTGTCTATTTATATAATGTGTATTTTAAGATTTTATTGTGTTGTATAATATGCATACGACGGGTCTAAAGATGTATTGTTTTTTGAACGTGTTCTTCAGGCGAACTGAGTACCAAGGAACCATTGGACCGAGAAACCCGAGCCTGGCACGAGGTGATCGTCGAGGCCAGGGACCAGGACGGAGGGATCAGAGGTCGCAGCAAACGGGTCAAGGTCAAGGTGGCAGTGACGGACGTCAACGACAACGCGCCCGTCATCGTGGACCCGCAACAGGATGTGGTGGCGGTCCGCGAACAACAGTCGCCGGGCGTCGAGGTGGTCACCGTTAAGGCGATCGACCCGGACCAGGGTAACAACGCTACGCTCACGTATTCCATACTCAAAGGTATGTATCGCGAGGTGCCCCAAGAACTCGGATATCCCCCTATTCACCAGCCAAACAATAACTGCCAGTGCATGATAAGTAGGGCCGAATTTAGGGGGGGAGCAACGGTCCCTTGTTATTATTCCCAGTGGAAAATTTTAAAACTGCCTCTACGTATATTAAATTATGTAACAATGTATATTATAACATTCCTTATCAGTTGGTGGGTGTGGCTTAATTTGGTTGCCTCAGGGAGGTGAAATTCTAAATACGGTCCTGATGATAAGTCCGGTGGAAGATACAAGCGCCAAAATGAGATGAGAAAAAAAAATGTCGAATCGTACGAAAGCGCCAAAATCCCGGATACCCGTGCGTGGTTAACTATATCGTTAAAAAAAACCCAAAACGTTTAATCTTAATACTCGACGAATTTATTATCCGATTACGGTGAAATGTCACATACTCTGTGAACAGTTTTGTATTATTTCCGTTAACGTATTGATGGTACCTATTTCGTAAGCGTTGGTGTAAAATGAATTTTACCAAAACTCATACAAATAAAATGTTGTGTGCATTATATTTAATGAGCAAAAATATACATTTTTGCGAGAAATGGCCAGTGGTAATGTGTCATTCATTGAGGTGTATAAAAAAAATAAAATATATCCTGCTATAATAGAAATGGATTCAAAATCGAAAAAAATCGACAAATTTATTAAAATTATATTAATTTATGTATGTATCTATATCATTTATTCATATGTATATTATATTTAAACAATTAATATCGATTATTGATAATTTTAAATATTTTTAATTACCAACTTCAAATATGTTAAATATTGGATTGGCACTATTATGTCCTACGAATTTTGGTTCAAATGATATGTCATTCTTGCACTTTTGGCGCTTATGTTGTACTGCAACCGATAAATCAATAATAAAATACATATTATTATAATATTGAAATATATTCATTCACGATGATTTGAGAGCAAAAAAAAATCCGTTTCCCTAGAAGATACTGCATTTTAATATTATCAATATTATTAACGAAAACCTCTGTGTTATATCGTTTCAGGTCGCGATTCGGACGGCAACGGTGAATTCTTCATAGACCGCATCACCGGCGTGATCAGGACCAAAGTGTCGCTGGACCATGAGGAGAAGTCCATGTATCGGCTCTCAGTGGCGGCAACGGACAACGGACATCCGCCCAAACAGACGATTCGCATGCTCAGAGTAGAGGTGCTTGACTTGAACGACAACCGGCCCACGTTCACCAGTTCCAGCCTCGTATTTCAGGTACGTTTGTTTCACTACATAAGAGTTATTATGGATTTTTTTTTCAATTTTTCCACCGAGTTTTCAAATTTTCGCGTAGCCTACGCGTTGAGCTTGTGCATTTCCCTCAATTTGTTAGGACTTAATGTGCGTATGTATGTGTATAGCATGATGCGTGTGCGCACGTAATTCAAATCCGCCTGCGGCCAATTCTCCGCGCAAAGCATCTAAATAAATAACGCAGTTTCTACCGCACACACACACACACACACACCAAGATTTCGATAATCATTTATATAAATCGGAAAACATGATACCGTGTGTGAATAACCAGTTCCCCTCGCTTATGCCTATATTTAACGTGTATGACGATTTTTGTCGCCCAATTTTTTCGCTTGGCAATAAATTTGAATGTCTTCGTCCAGTCCGCTTATATATATATATATATATATACAATATACATATAATATGTGTGTGTGTGTGTGTGTGTGTGAGTGTGTGTGTATACGTATATGTAATATGTGTATATTATATACATTTTTTCTTCTGATATTGCGATGCGTGCACCCCGCCCCTCGTAAGCATTTCTGCGGTCCGGAATAAATTGGATTATCTGCAGGATATAAATCAACCACGTAGAAAGGAGATCCCCAAGTATACTAATTGTGCGTGTGCGCATCGATGTGTGTGTGCGCGTGTGTGCAAATGGACTCGCATTGTACAAGACCGATTTCGAAAATATCCAAAAATCTAGATAAAGTCATTATGCACGTTAACCTGTTCATTTTCGCGTGGTTATTGTTTGTAATGACGAAAAAATAACAATAATGAATAAACAAATCAAATGATAAAATAAATAATAATAAATTATACAACTGGTATTCGCCGCCGGTCCGTTGCAATGAGCTTGAAAAATCGGAACTGGTTTTAGTGTGTGAGCGCGCGCGCAGTTGTGTGTGTGTGTGTGTGTGTGTGTGTGTGTGTGTGTGTGTGTGTGTGTGTGTGTGTGTGTGTGTGTGTGTGTGTGTGTGTGTGTGTGTGTGTGTGTGTGTGTGTATGTGTGTGTGTGTGTGTGT